>JAHXMU010000760.1:31642-72752 GCA_019455685.1 Philornis downsi
ATGATTTGAGAGATGTGTAAGAGCATAAGAGTGTGAGTACTCATGTCTCGGTGGTAGTTGTTTCCCTTTCCCTTGTCATTTTGTACAACTCAAGAATGTGGATGTTGGCTTTGATGGTTTTGTTCATCCCGATAATATTTTCAATAACTATTTAGGAATTTAGTTTGGCATTTCACACTAATCCCTTTAAAATGGAATATACATAGAAATATATGATGCACAGTCTTTTATATGGTATCATCGCTGTTTATTTATAATTTCCAAAATAGCTGGATCATAAAAGGATTTTTTTTGCTTATGTTTACATAACAAGATTTTGAAGTCTTAGACATTTTGTATGTAAAATATAGTTTTATGTAGATAACGATTTTCTATTTTTCACTTCTGCTGATACTATAGGTATGCTACATTTTATACAAATTATTGAAACCCGAGTAGTATGTTATAATGTTAATGTTATTTATGAGAGAGATCTTAGAGTAAATTTCTTGGAGCGGAAAATATCCGATTTTACAGGTAAGTAGGTATTTGATTGGAAATTAAGGATAAAAAATATAAAATATATATATTAACTACAGGGTGGCGCAATAGAACGTGCATATTTAAAAAATAGACTAAAAAATACATACAAAAGGTATGGTTAAAATAAATCTAAGGCATTGTAGAGTAAAAAATGGAGTTTATTTTTTAAAAATAACATCATCTAAATGGTGACCCTCTCTACGACGGCACTCCTCTAACCGCAAACGAAAATTATTGAAAACTTTCTTCAGTAATACTGGTGTAATGGCTGCCATTTCACCACGGATATTCTCCTTGAGCTGAACGATGTTTCTTGGATTATTACTGTAGACTTTGTGTTTGAGGTATCCCCACAAAAAAAGTCAAGAGGCGTCAAGTCTGGACTACGTGGGGGCCATGGGATATCACCCCTTTTCGAAATCAGTCTGCCAGGGAACATCTGCTTCACCAACGCCATGGAGTCATTTGATGTGTGACAGGTAGCTCCATCTTGTTGGAACCATGTTCTGGAATTCACTATTCTTGAACTTTCAATTTCTGGAGCCAAAAATCCGTCCAACATCTCAACATAGCGTTCCGTATTAACCGTGACATTTTGGCCCCGCGCATTTTCGAAGAAAAAAGGACCAATTATTCCTCTGCCAGAGATTGCTGCCCATACTGTCACTTTAGGACTATGCAATGGTTTCTGGTGCTTGATTTTGGGATTTTCACTGTTCCAGTAACGACAATTTTGACGGTTTACGAACCCATTCATAAGGAAATGAGCCCCGTCAGAGAAAAGGATATTGTCAAAATTGGAAAATCGATTAAGTATTTCATTAGCAAATGTGAGCCTTGCTATGAAGTCAGACTCTTTCAATTCTTGTGTTAATTGCAGCTTATATGGATGCAGTTTAAGATCCAATGTTAAAATTCGTTGCAAACTTCGTCGCGATAATTGTAAGACAGACGATCTCTTGCGAGACGACATTTGTGGATTTCCTCGTACTGACTCCATAACTCTCTCAACATTGTCTTCGGTCCTAGATGTTCATGGGCGACCATTTGCTTGTGGTTTAAATGTTGAACCGGTCTCTTCAAAACGCTTTACCCAAATTTTAATTAAATTAGCACTCGGAGCTTCACTAATTCGCCGTAGTCCATATTCAGCACAATATAGTCGCCTAGTAGCAATATATGAACGAAAGTTGTCGTAAAATGCGCGACGCTTCCCGTCGAAGTGATTCATAGCGACTAAAACTCCATGAGCCCGCCAACCCAACGATGTAGGCGCCCCCCCGCCCGCGCTTTTTCTACCACGCAAAAAAGATGATGCAATATGCACGTTCTATTGCGCCACCCTGTATGATATTTTTATAAGATTCATTCCACTTCAAATTAATACAATACTGCCTGAACTTCCTCTATTTCTATTCTATTTCTAGGTTGGTGGGCGGAGCCATTAACACCATAAATTGTTCCACTGCACAGTGGAAGAAAAACTTTTTTTTTTCTTTGATAAATCGACTGAGAATCCATAAACGATTTAGTTATCTACCACTTATATAAAAAGAGATAAAATTGAGCATTAAATGACAAATTTCTTTTTAGTATAACTAATAGCTTGCTTGTTTTGAAAGTTTTATGCCAAAATAGAGCATATTTTTTTTAATTTTAAAGCTGAATTTGTTCGCATCATCATAAAAAATCAGAAATCATCAATAAAAAAATTCTGAATTACTACCAAAACGTTAAAAGAAAAGTTTTTTGTATGGTTTTTGCGATTTTAGAGAATAGTTATTTTCCACAAATCCATTCATCTTACAAATACTAACCGTTCTGTATCGAATACTTTTTGAAATCAGACAACCCTTAAAAATATTATTATTTACGTAATTATTAAGATTTGTACACAAATAACTGAACGAAATTAAGGTACATTTGAATATACTATTCTTATTATTATGGTACATATATCGCACAGTGTTCTGTATTAGAAAAAAAGAGAAAAACAAAATACAAAAGCTTGCAGAAAAACATTTAAGCGTATTTAAACTACGCATCGTAGAGATGTAAGATGTGCCGAAGGCCTCTGGAAGAGAAACTACACTGTCAAGATATTTAATCTTCAGCAATTTCGTTCTTACACAGGTTGACCAGCATCAAACTTAAAAACCTTCGGTACGCCACAAATCTTATAAAGGGTGTCCCAACAAAAACGCAAGATTTAATATTGGCGCCATTCAAAGTGTCATTGTTTGATATTTGAACAATTGTTATTGTTTGCTAGTAGAAGGTACGAGGTTAGTAAAAATGGAGCGCTACTCGAATGAACATCGCATTCTCATTGTGAAATTGTTTTACCAAAATGATGAAAGTTTTGCGACTACAGTTCGCAAATTGCGATCAATTTGGGGTCACAATAATGCTCCAAAAGAATCAACTGTAAAGAGATTAATGGATAAATTTGCCAAAACTGGGTCTGTTAGTGATGTAAAGACAGCAACGCGCCTTCGACCAGGTCGATCGATCGAAAATGTCGCAGCTGTACGTGATGATGTCGCTCAAACTCCATCCACCTCAATTCGACACCGGGCTCAGCAAATTGGTGTCTCCAAATACACTATGCAGCGAATTTGAGGAAAGATTTGCATCTTCATGCATAAAAAGTTCAATTGACTCAGGAACTGGAGCCAGCTGACCATGGACAGCAAAGGCAGTTCGTTAATTAGGTATTAGAGAAACAACATGAAAATGCTGATTTTGCCGATAAAATTATCTTCAGTGAAGAGACCCATTTCCATCTTGATGGCTTCATCAATAGGCAGAATTGTCGCATTTGGGAGGAGGAAAATCCTCGAGTGATTCACGAGAAGCAAATGCAACCTCAACGTGTCACTGTGTGGTGTCGATTTTGGGCTGGAGGAATCATAGGACCTTTTTTTATGAAAATGGAGCATGTTAAGCGTAAACAGTCAATGGTGTTGGGTATCGTGAAATGATAACCAGTTTTTTCGTGCCTAGAATTGAAGAAATGAATGTGGAGGGCATGTGGTTTTAACAAGATGGCGTCACATGTCATACAGCCTGAGAAACAATTCAATTGCTGCATCAGTTATTTAAATCCTGCCTTCTTGTTGGGACACCCTTAATATCGCACAGTGTTCTGTATTAGAGAAAAAAGAAAAACAAAACATAAAAGCTTTTGGAAAAACATTTAAGCGTATCTAAACTACGCATCGTAGAGATGTAAGATGGGTCCAAGGTTTCTGGAAGAGAAATTACGCTGTCAAAATATTTAATCTTCAGGTTGACCAGCGTCATATCAAACTTAAAAACCTTCGGTACGAAAAAAATCTTATATTGTAAGGTACACAAATACAGGATGGCTGATGAAAATTGTTACAAATATTTTTTTCTTAGTTCATATAATTATTTCCCCCATCATTCGTCTAAAATAAGAAAACAATTTTTAAAAATGTAACTTTCAAAACTAATTCGATTTAAACGGCAACAAATTCAACAGATTTAGTCATTACAGTCTGTAGGGTTGTAGCGAGAATTATCTCAGTTATCATTCCAATACTTTACTTTGAACTATCCACATTTATTGATTTTGTGCCGTAAACTTCCCTTATTCAATAACTCCACAGAAATATCTGGTGTAATGAGGCCACAACATCTTGGCAGCCAAAGAAATGTTAAGTTTCGTGAGAGCGGCTTATTGGAGAATCTTTCTTGCCATTCTGCCATAACAGTCAGTAGGTTATGTGACATGTCTAACCACTTCTTAACACTCATACACAGTCTCGGCATAATGAAAAGAAAACCACTTCCAATATATTTATGTTGCATCTGGGTAGCAACATTTATCATCCACTCTGTTTTAATGAATTGTTCATAATTTTCAGGTAATTGAAAAGTTCCGAAAAAAAAGGAAAGCAAACCGAATAACATTCGCACCAATGTTGTACGAGTACATCACAGAGTTACAAATGAAGGTGAACATTGAATTTTAAATTTTTAGCTTTTATTGGGTTGTTCGGAAAGTTCGTTCGGTTCATCGTTAGTTCACCATACGTCACTTCTCATGACGTAGAGTTCCTTCAAACACTATCATAACTTCCTCACACCCCTTCTTTAAACTGTTTACAATTGTTTAATTGTATTCTCTTTCTAATAGAAAAGTTTTAAAAAGTGAAAAGATTAGGGAAAAAGAGCATTTTAAGCATATTATGCTGTATTAATTCCGAAAAGGAAAAAGGGCTGCTGAAGGTTTAAAACATTTTTTACGGGCGACTTCTCCGTAACGGACTCTGTCAGATCAGAATGACCAAAAGAAATTGTTTCCGAGGAGATGGGAGATTTAACTTTTGGTAATTCCCGTACAACAGTTAGGGAAATAGCTGAAATAATCAAAAAGTCACTCTCGGCCGTTCACGGGGTCATAAAAGAGCTGGGATTTGTGAGCAATCTCACTCTCTCACCGAAGCCTCACACTAACTTGCGGACAAGTCACAAACTGTCAGAGCTTGGGTGGGAAATTTTACCTCACTCACCGTAGTCCCCAGACTTCGCCCCGTCCGACTATCACCTATTTCGCAGTCTGAGCAATCATTTGAGGGATTTGAATTTCCACAACGACGAGGAAGTGAAAAATCGAATCGAATTTTTCAGAAAAACCACGCGAATTTCATGAGAGAGGAATTAAAAAGCTTCCAGAAAGGTAGAAAAAATTTATTAAAAAAGGGGGAAATTATATAATACATTAAACAAATATTGTTTTTAAAAACCGAACGAACTTTCCGAACAATCCGATCCGGCGTTACATGTTCAATTTGGTCTATAATTTCACAATGAATCGACTTACAAACGAACAACGCTCGCAGATTATTGAATTTTATTAACAAAATTCATGCTCGGCGCACTTCTTCCATTTTATGGTCAATTTGGGCGACCTTCTGAGGCGGCTATTCAGAATCTTGTGATTAAATTTCACATCAAATTTACATTAATGGACATTAAACCAACACTGGATAAAGATCCACTTTTTTATCCGAAAATTGTGTTCAGCGACAAAGCTCATTTCTGATTGAATGGATACGTGAACAAGCAAAATTGCCATATTTGAGGCGAAGAGCAGCCAGAGACATTGCAGGAACTGCCAATGTACCCTGAAAAATCTACAGTTTGGTGAGGTAATTTTTCAAAGACGACAAAAGGCTGCAACGTTACTGTCAATGGCGATCGCTACCTGGCAATGATTACAAAAATGCAAGACCTGGACTTGGCTGACATGTGATTTCAGCAAGACGAGACTACATGCCGCACATCACGCCAAACAATGGCCCAATTGAGAAACAAGTTCGGTGAACAGTTCAGTTTACGTTTGGGGCCGGTCAATTGGCCGCCTAGATCGCGCAATTAAACTATTTTTCTGTGGGGCTATTTTAAGGCTCATATCTATAGAGACAAGACCGCAAAGGTTGACACACTGGAAGCCAATATTGAAAAATTTATTCGTGAGATACCGGCTGATATATTGGAGAATCTATGCCAAAATTGGACGCAGCGTACGAACCATTTAAGGCGTAGCCGCGGTCAACATTTACAAGTACTTGAAATCATCTTTAAACATTGAATTACATAGATTGTCCCATCGACTTAAACAAAGATTTTATACATATCTCTACAGTTTATGTGATTTTGTTTTTTAATTAAATCGAAAAGTTAAAGTTAAAAAGCTGCAAGTGAATTCAATTGTGCTCTCAATCATCTAAGAGAAGAATTGTCAAGGATTAAGGACTCCAAGATGATTTGCAAAAAAAAGTCATTGTGTTTCACTTCCGCCACCCCAGTGCTTGGAGTCGAACAAGTTAACTCACTCTTCTATTGAGTATCTGGAGTAACACTTTGAACACAACTCAAATATCATCAAAAGTTGTTACTTTCGCCTAAAATATCAAGAAATTTACTTTAAACTGGAATCTGCCAAAAATCACAGAATTGGAAATCATTAAAATGTCGCCTCTCAAACATAATGAAATACAAATTACACACACAAGTAATCACAAATTTTAGATCTCGCAGCTGAAAGCAAAAATTACCAGATAATTACCACCTATACAAGCACACACACTCATACACACACATGCACCTAATCAATACGAAGGATAAATTGCAGCTTTACACCCAGAACATGAAAAGGAAATAAACTACATTGCTGCAGGACTATCCCTCCCTAAAAGGAGGCAAAGCTTTTAGCATGTGTGTATTAATGCATGTACAGGCGGGCACACATTTGGAGGATACACTCGTAGATGTGCTGCTGCTGGTGTAGATAATTAATCCACCTGTACTCTTGCAGCTAAATGCATTTACATATACATGTACAGGTATGTACACATACTTACGTGCACATTGCAGTTACATATCCTCTAACAAATGACGTGCACAAAGTATAATGTTAATTCGCGCAAATTGCAAATTTCCCAATAAATATCCTTTGCTCTTGAATGCCATGAATGGAATCGTGATTGCTTTCCATGCTATGGGTATCCTTATAGAGCAGAGCGAGAGAGAGTGAGAGAGAGAAAGACCAATGTAGAAATACTTGCACATAACGCCCCTCATTCTTCCATGCAAATGCAAACTAAATTGTTGTACATTTTGAAAATTGTATTACAAACAAGAAACCCCGTAAAATTACATTTCCCACTAGTTTGACATAAAGTTGGCATCGGAATGACTGACATGATGCCAGATAACTAAATTAACATGAACTTTTATGGCCAGAGGTAGAAAGAGGATTGAGGGTTAAAAGTACAGACGGCATTTCAGGTAAACTTTATTTAATGAGATGACTTCACAATCATATCCAGGAGCAACAAACTATGCCAGTTGCAGGTGTCAATTTAAAAGAATGGAAGCGCAAACGGAAGTGAAATGTTATGTTTATGTTGTAAACGTGTCATTAATAAGGAAACAGTTTACACAGCAAAATAGCTTACAATGTGCATTTCAATATGGAGATGTTAATGAAGTCTACTTATTTGCAAAGCCAGAATATTCCATACAATTTGACTAATTATATTTGTCTGAGACAATTGACTAGAGATAAAAGTGTTAAGACAAATTAACTTTTAAAAATTACAGTCAGAATAGTAGTATTCGAAAGGGCTTACATGAGATAAGATGTCTTACAATGAAAGAAAATTAAATGGTACTAATAGTATTGTTTGTTCTTTCAATTTGATGGTTTAAAATTACTCGTTTTTGAATTTTGAAAATATAAAATATGAGAAAGTCACCAACATTAATCATTTTTTCGTTTACGATAAACAATTGCGGAAACAAATACCAAAACGGATACGGCGGAATTGTTAATTGTTGCTGATAAATCAAGCATGAGTTTTCCTAATATATTTCAGATATTTTCCTTTGGCTCATACCAAACGGAATACAATGACAAGAAAATTTGAGAAACTTTTATTAGTCTTTGTAACAAAATAGAAAATTTTTAATTTTGACGTAAACGAGTCCCTCAATAAATAAATCAAGCTTCAAATGTGGAAAAAGTAGACATCTAAATAGATACAAATTTCATATAGATAGGCAATTATTGAATCATCATTTTCATTATCTGTAATAAATGGCAAAAAACTAAATACATTTTTCCATACTTTTTAGTCAAATAACATGTGGTAAGGATGGCTTTCAAATACTGGGCGGTGGACAAAAGAAAAGTTTAATAAAACGGGTACAGCTCGATGGTTTAAATATATACATATAAACGAAATCCAGTAACGATCGTCAAATACGACAACAATCCTTCTTAAATTTTCATATATCCTTTTAGGTGATTGGAGGTGATTGCTGAAGACCATACAAAGTTTGTCATTTCTCGACATAAAACTTTCAACAAAGATACTCTGCCAGATATTTCAGTACAAATTGACAGCCAACTCTCACGGCCGTATTGTTTCAAAGACCGTTTTGGTCATTTGCTAAAAAAAATGATAAAGAAAGTCATACTGGTGAACTTCTTCTAAACAACTTCATGAGAGAAATTTTGTGGGATATTACTGCGGCCTTCTCAAGCATTGATAAGGAGATACAAATAGTGTATTCGTTACTTATATTTTGGATATAAATTTGCTCTCTTCAATACTACAGTCGAACTCGCTAATGTTGACCATCATAGTCAGGTATTTAATGCTTGCTAAGTATGTTCATATTTTATTTTCATATGTCCTTTTAGATCTCTTTTATACGAGAAAGTTCCGAAAATTTAACTAAACTAGAATAATAGGATGAAAATTTTATTAGCAAAATAATTATGGAAAATTAATGAAATATTGAAATCCGTTCCACAATAAATTAGTAGAATTTTTAGTCATTTTCTAAAAAAAAGTCGTACTGGTCAACTTTTTCAACAACCATTCCATGAGAGAAATTTCATTGGATATTACTGAGGCCATCTCAAGCATTGGTAAGGAGATATAAATAGTAAATTCGCTACTCATATTTTAGATATAAATTTGATCTTTTTAATTGTACAATCAAACTTGCTGATGTTAACAATCACAGTCAGTTATTTAGTGCCTGCTAAGTATGTTCATATTTTATTTTCAGATGTCCTTTTAGGTCTCTTTTAGAAAAAAGTTCCGAAAATTTAACTTAACTAGAAAGACAGGATGAAAATTATATTAGCAAATAATTGTAGAAAATAAGTAAAATGTTCTCTTCTTCTGCTAGCACTGTTTAAATCCCTTCCATAATTAATTAGTTGAGGTTTTTGGCCCCACTAGTGCCTTTTATCTTGCCTAAAGGTGTGTCAAAAATACAGAAAGAGTGTGTAAGTTCATTGAATATAAGAAACTCTTCCATATCCCATTCATAGGACAAGATAATTCGTTTCCGCAAAAACAATGTGAGAAGGTCTTCCAATACCCATTCACGATTTGCAATGGAATTTGCCTTCATGTATTAAGTTTGCAGTTCGTTTATAAGAATTAAAAATACTCAATGTAAAAATGTATGTCGATTTAAACTTATTATCCTGTAGTTCATTCGGTTAATTGGTTAGTTGACCTTTCGTCACTTCTCATGACGTAGAGTCCCTTCAAACACTATCATAACTTTCTTCCACCCCTTTTTTAAACTGTTTACTATTATCTACTTATGTTCTCGTTCTGGTCGTAGGGGGTTATAGCGTTTTAAAAAAAAAGTTTTAAAAAGAGGGAAAAATGAGAATTTTAAGCACATTATGCTATATTATTTCCCAAAAAGGAAACCAGCCAAAAAACTAAGTCTGTTTATGAAGAAAATTGTTAATACCCGTGCAACAGTTAGTTAAATAGCTGAAATAATCAAAAAATCAGTCTCAACCGTTTACGGGGTCATAAAAGTGCTCTGATTTGTGAGCAATCTCGATATGTGGGTACCTCACTGGGTACCCTTCAGCAACTGTCAGAGCTTGGGTGGGAAATTTTACCTTACCCAAAGTACTCCCCAGACTTTGCCCCGTCCGACTATCAGCTATTTCGCACTCTGAGCAACTACTTAAAGGATTTGAATTTCCATAACGACGAGGAAGTGAAAAATCGAACCACGCGAGTCTTATGAGAGAGAAATTAAAAAGCTCCCAGAGAGGTGGGAAGAAGTTATTAAAAAAGGAGGAAATTGTATAATAGATTAAAATAATTGTTTTCTTGTACATAAATTTGTAAAGAAATTTCATTTAAAAACCGACAAATCTTGACGTTATATAGTTAGTTCTACAAAGAAGCCAATATCATAGGTGTTGAAAATCTTGCTTTCTATTGGATCAATCATGTTCTGATATTGTCAGGGAAATTTCTCAACAAGCAATCAATATTGCAACTCAATATATCGATCGAGCCTCCCTAAAAAAATCGAAAATGATCGATTAAAAAAAAATTTAGAGGTATGGAATGTAAAAACTAGTTTTTTTTTTTAATAATATAAGAGATTAATAAAGCGTTTTTTCCAGCATTTCTTTGCCTGAAATCGTCTTTTTGGGAGTTTTAGGTTTCAGTAATAAAACTTCCTGAAATGAGTTTACCGAAATACAGAGGACGCATAGAAGTACATAATTAGTATTTTTGGAAAAGTGGAGAAAACATCTTATAATATTTCAAAAATTTATTTTATAATATATGAAATTTGTAGTATAATTTTCGAATTAAAAACTGAATGGCAAAGACCATAGTCGATAGTTTTGTTTCCAGATTTAAGGGTGAAATACCGAGAAGGTTGGCATTTTCATTGCTTAGCATTGCATATTAACCCTTTCTATTGTTTGTTATGAAAACTATACTCTGTATTTTATCAATATTTGTCAAATTTCTCCAATAGAATACTAAAATTTTGTCTTCCCTATCCATTTCTTATTCATTTATTTTCCGCGCAACCGTTGAGCAAGTAATCCCCCACAAATCATCCATTAATTTACTGATCTTAACGTACCATTTACATTTCTTTAACACACAATCATTAAATCTTTCTCTTCCCCCCCAAAATATACCACAAAATTTGCAGCAATCTTTAATATTATTTTTCACTCTTTGCCCAAATTTTAAACAAAAAAAAAAACGTTCATTTCCTGCATTTACTGAGTGTGTAAAGAACAAACGGGAAGAGCTTCTTGAAATAATTAATCTTTGTGAATGAAAAAATTTCAACAATGGTGGGAAGGTATTAATAATCCTTAGGGTATCTACTACATAGAAATTTCTAATTTAAATTACTTTGAAATTAGTCGTCTGCGTTGAATACCCACTGCTCTCTAGAGTTCATTTGCGTATTCACTTAATTCTGTGAATTCTTTTGGAGGAATGGAATTTGTTCATTAATTTCGAGAGACGTAAACGTACCATGTTTTCTCCATCGATTTTGTGCTTTTCTATTTCTCGTTGCTGCTGCTGCCTTTCCTCAGGGCCATTTGAGGGAATGTCTCAAAATATCTGTAGCATACAGTAGTAGTAAACTGTTGAATGCCAATTTAATTATTTGCCATGGCGACGGTTGAGAGAAGCTTTTATGGTTAAATGAAATATCTTTAAATGCTTTTGAATGTTTCCCAATGCAATGCGTTGAAGGGGAATGAAGCACGACATGTATTTAGTCAAAGATATTACCCAAAATAACATTGTCAAGGGAACCTGTTAGATGAATTTGTAAAAGCATGTTGTAAAATAATTTTGCATCTAAAAGTATGCAACAGTTTTGCCGTTTTTGCTGAAAATAAATGCCAAAGGTAAAGCTAATATTTTTGTATAAACTCAAAAATACTGGAGAATGTGGAAATCTTAATTAGGACTGTCTGACTGACATCTACTGTCGAGTAACCAGAACACTTTGCAGAATTTGCCAAACAACTTCTGAACTCCGACCTTTTGTCAAGCACTCGGTGGTAATACTATCGGTAGTTTGCATGGTGATAGCCAAAATGAGAAGAGAAATGAATCACGCCATGTACTTAATCCAAGATGTTGACTAAAATACATTGTCAAGGGAACCTGTTAGATGAATTTGTCAAAGCATGTTGATAATAATTTTGCATCTAAAAATAGGCAACAGTTTTGTCGCCTTTGCTGAAAATAAATGTCAAAGGTAAAACTAATACTTTTCTTTGAAGTGAAGAATACTGGGGAATGTGGAAATTCTAATTTGAACTATCTGACGACATTCACTGTCGAGTAAACAAAACACTTCATAGAATTTGCCAAGCAACTTCTGAATTCCGACCTTTTGTCCAAGCACTCGGTGATAATACTATCAGTAGTTGCGATGGTGATGGCCAAAGTGAGAAGGCAACTAGTTTGACTAACCCCAATGGAATGCTAACATCTATATATCTTAGAGTTTGTTTAACGAAACAAAGAAATTCCTTTGTTTCCCATGAGTGAGATATGGGACAGCAGCTTCTCACATTTAATGAACTTATACGCATTCTATTTTTAGGCGCACTCAATGGAATCTGCAGTTTAATTAAGATTTCAAACGTCTCAGTTTGAGAATCATTTGTAAGACAACTTGAAGTATTCGTCAGACACATCGAGGTAATCACGGCGCAGATAATGATATGGGGCTGTATGCAGGATTGGACCCGGGATCATGGGAACATTGCGCCGCGTATACTAACCATTGCGCCACGGTCAGTCACATACATCTTAGGTACATAAGTAGGCAAAATTTGCTACAGAAACTTAAGCTATATGCAAGCCAAATGTTAAAATTTTACAGATTGATTTGTACCGAATTTGACCGAAAATTGTGAAAAAAGTTTTGCGTTACCGACACGAAATCTTCAGTGAAGATGGGCAAACATTTTTCTGGCCTATTTTGTTTCAAACAAGACTTCAGCTTAAGCGACGGCTGAATACGTTAATTGCGAGATGTTAATGCAGTCATCACAAACATTGAAAAGGAAGCGGAAGTACATATTTTGGCGGTAAATGAGGACAAATTCTGTCTGCAAATAAGTGCTTCTATAGGCTTAATAACAATTTCAGTGAACTGAAATTCTTGATGAAAAGTGCAAAATATTATTCTTTTTTGGGCATCTTCAAAAGAAAAAAAAACTCTGTAAAATAGGAGTACTTTTGATAGCTAACGCAGAGAATGACCATCGTACTGCTACAGCATTGACTGTTTCATATTGTGTGAAAAATCTTACGACTATAAATTCTATTGCTGATGTAGAAGAAGACGATCAAAAATCATTGAAAGGTTTCCGAAATATTGTCATAATTTGGTGTAACGATCCCACATGGCCGAAGCTCCTGGCATTTTTTCAACACGTGGCGTTTAGTATATAATATAAAAACTTATCCACCATCATAAATAAGTAGTCCGCTTGCTAGTTGAAAAATAATTGGTTTTCTACTTGTCCATTGAAAGAAACAACTTTATATTGTCGTCGTCAACTGCCGAATTCACTTTTTCTGCCTCCTTCTTAATGCATGAGAAAGTTGCAGTGACATCCACAATGTTATCATTGCAGGCAACCAATAAGTTCTATCACGTCCACAGGAACAAACTTCTACCTTGCTCATAACACACTGGGTAAAAGATTAATTTCTCGGTAGATAGATTAATGCATAAGAAGGTTGCAGTGACATCTACAATGTTATCATTGCAGACAACCAACATGTTCTATCACGTCCACAGGAACAAACTTCTACTTTGCGCATAATACACCGGGTAAAAGATTAATTTCTCGGTAGATGGATTAATGCATGAGAAGGTTGCAGTGACATCCACAATGTCATCATTGCAGGCAACCAACAAGTTCTATCACGTCCATATGAACAAACTTCTACCTTGCGCATAACACACTGGTTAAAGGTTAATTCCTCTGTAGATAGATTAATGCATGAGAAGGTTGCAGTGTCATCCACAATGTTCTCATTGCCTTGCGCATAACACACTGGGTAAAAGATTGATCCCTCGGTGAATGAATCGCTTCTTTTGAACCCATACATAATACTTTTCAATCAGAAGGGCTGCATTAATTTAGTCAAATCGTGTTCAACAGCTGTTTCCATGCGAATTATCAGCTTATCATCACCGGTATTAAATAGCAGGACATCGGCATCCGAGGCTTTTGTTATTCGAGGGCGGTGATGTTCCTGTTGTGGCTTGCACAGTGGGCACACTGTCCCACCATATTTATTTAGCATCATATCTCAACTTGCGTTATCAATTTGTAAAGAAAACCTTTATCTCCATATTTCCAGCAAACTCAGCATATCCGTAACCAGATTCCCATCATAGTCCTTGCAAGAGGAGAGAGAGAAGCAGAGCGTTATCGCAGCTATGCGTTGCTAAGCAAAGTTCAATTTATAAACAATTTATGTTAACAAATCAATTTTCGAGCAATCTGTATAACTGCATAATGAGCATTATTCAATATGTTGCTAAATTTTCGACAAAGATATGTAAACAGGCTACTCCTGTGAAATGCCAATTATTTGCAATTATTCATGTATACAAAACAAATTTCAACAAATGTCATGGACAACAAACTTAGACGCACACACACACACACACACACACACACACACACACACACGTACACAAAATAAGAAAACAAACAAACTAATTAAAAAACTTCCTAGAATACAAAGGAATGCAATCCCACTGAGCCGAAAAGACATCAGATTGATGAAAACAAAGACACAACTTAAATTATATGAAGGCAAAAAGGAGGCGTTCGAAAAAAGGACTTACAATAGCGGCAGGCAAACAACGGCCCTTAGGAGCGTAGTTAATAAATAACTTACAAACAAACATGAAGATAAAGATGATTTTCCAACAACAAAAGACAACAGGGAAGGATCTGTACGAAAAAAAAGACATTTTTCAGTTGACTTGACAGCAGTCGAATATGATGAAAAATGAGCAACAATTTGTTGAATACAAAACAGAGCTCGTTGTTAAACCCTAAAACACCAAAAAAAAACGGAAACAAAGAAAAAAATTCAATATAATTCAAAAAGATAACTTTCATGATTTTCTTGCGCCATGGAGAGAAAATTAAGTTCAGCAAACGGAAATTTTCATACCAACAACAACTGCAAGCAACACCACCACCACGACAACCCCCCCATTCAGTATCAAGAACGACTGGAATTTTTCCCATTTTGGGTCAAAATGTCGTTAATGGAATGGGTTTGATTTATGTTTTGTTTTTCTCAGGCAGGGCGGCATTTTTGTCACATTCTTCACGTCCTTCCGCATCTCTCCCTGTCTCTCTCTCTCTTTCTCTGCACCTGTCTGTTTTAGACTTTTTGGCATAAATTGTTGATTGTTAACAATTTGTTAAGGTTTCTTTCAGATGTCAGTTTTTCAATTTAATTATGCTGTAGTAGTCCCAATATTAAAAGGCCAAAAAGTTGGCTTAATATTGAAATGTATTCTAATATATTCCAAGCTGAAGTTTATTGTCAATATTATTAAAGATAAATGTGAATTACTTAATAACTGGTATTTGCGATACAAAAGAAAAAACAGAATTCATAAACCGCAATCTGTTTGCAGAAGGTATTGAAAAAAGGAATTGAAAACGAAGTAATTTTTAGTAAAGTATATGATTGATTCATTGACAAAAGAGGTAACGATTTCGAAGGCTTGGGTAGACTTATTATATTTTAAAAATATTGGCTTAATGAGTGAAATTAAAATTTGGAAATTTGTATTTTTAGGAAATAAAACGGGGCAAAAGAAGTACAAATAGCGCGCTATTGCCCAGATAGAATAATAGAACTAGGTATGTATACACACATATCAGCATAGGCAAAGAATTAGAAGGGATTTGTAAAAATCCGTACATTTTGAGAGCAAAACATGATATAAAAGGGACAAAAGGGGACAAAAATTGTGCCATTGTGTGGAAGTTGAAACCACAACGAAAGCAATGAATACGAAAGAACAAAAGAAAATGAATAATCCTTTAAACCGTAGACACACAATACAAAATGATTTTGTTAAAATTCGTACTTATAACACATAAAACAGGGTAGAAGGGGGGCAAACACAGTACCATTAGGAGTGGGCTCGGTATGGGAGGGGAGAATTTTTTCACAAGTTCACGCACAAAAATTTCTACAAATGCCTTGAAAAACGACTGAAGCTAAATCAGTAAATTCTTCACCAGATAGATACAAGAAAGAGTGTATTTTTGAAGTCAGTACGTTTAGGGACCATAATAATACCATACAAATGTACATAAAATTATGAAATCGAAAATATAAAATTATTCAATTAAAACCTAAATAAAAAAGGGTGAAAGTAGTGTTATCGCCAATAACAAAGAGTTGAAACAAATGTCAAAAATAAAAATAACGATGAACATTCAAATTATTACAGTAAACGCATGATGGACGAAATTTTGTGAAAACTCATAGATTTAGGCCTAAAATATGGAAGAGATGGGACAAAGCTGGTATCTTCGCCTACAACAAATGGCTGCAGTTGAAATCACCAAAACTGAGACTCAGATAAGGGATGCAAAGAGAGTCTCGGTTATTCGTACTCTATGAAATAAAACGGTTAAAACAAGAGAAGGGAATTTTTGAAATTTGTACTTTTAAGGGATAAACAGGGAATACGGGGGAAAACTAGAATCACCGCCAATAATAAGCAAACAAGTAATAAAAAGCAGTTTCGGTTATTCGTACTTTATGATATAAAACAGGAATTAGAATAAACAGGTGAAACTAAAGCCTCAAGAGTAGAAGAATATCACGTTAGCTACAAGACTAAAAGGGCTTTTGGAAATTTGTGCTTTTAAGAGATAAGCAGGGAATAAGGGGGAAAACTAGTACCAAGAGAGTTTTGGTCACTCGTACTTTATGAGATGAAATAGGTGAAACACATCAGCTACAAGACGAGAAGGGAATTTTTGAAATTTGTACTTTTAGGGGATAAACAGGGAATAAGAGAAAACCCAGTATCACCGCCAATAATAACCGGGCAAGAAATAAAAAGGGATTTTCGGTTATTCGCACCGTATGAAATACAACAGGAATTAGCACAAACAGGTAAAACTAAAACCACAAGAACAGGCGAATATTACATCACTTACAAGATGGTAAGGGAATTTTTGAAATTTGTACTTTCAAAGGACAAATAGTGTAGTATGTGAGTATAATTTCTCTGTTTATATTCTAGAAAGATCACCAACGCCGCTCCCAGAACATTCAAGTATGATATATGTAATCTCTCCCTCTTTATCTGTAAATAGGATTTTCCTAGAATTACGTTTACGACAGTAAGTTATGTTTGTTCCTCTCACTACCATTACAAAGTCTATTGTTATCTCCTTTTCACTTGTTATATAAATAAGAACATTCTAGAATTGAGTCTATGATAAACAACCCATTATGCACCCATTATGTAAATATGTGTTCTCACTGAAATATCATAGCATTTTCTAGAATAAGTCGTTTTAGTATAAATAGAACAACTTTGTACGTTTGGATTGATTAATAAAGTAGATGTTGATGCGGAAATACGTTCCACGATACCAAAATAGGGAATAAGAGGAAAACTCATACAGTTGAAATTGTCAAAACTGAGCCATAGGCGTAGGTTCAAAACATATTTTTGCTACATCGTATTTTTAGGCCATACCCAAGAAAGAAAGGGCACAAAAATGGTAAAACCGCCTAGAACGGACAACTGATGCTGAATTCACCAAAATTGGTGAATAAATTAACTAATAGTGTAAGCGAAAAAATAACAGAAAGGGGGCGAACGGTAACGTTTCCATTAATCAAAACAAAGTGCTAAAACAGGGATCATAAGAATTAATGCTGACATCCCTCTTGCGGCATAAAAATGGGTTAAAATACCAGTTTTCGAAATTTTATTTTAAAACTATTGACAAAGAGGGCAAAAAAGAATAAAAAGCTGAAGCTCAATTTATGACATTGCGAGTACGAGGTCAGTCAAGATGAAATTTCGAAAATGCGTAAATTCTGAAGTCAAAACAAGGTATAGCGTTCACGAGAGAGCTTCACGGTAATTAAAATAATAATAAGATCGCTAGATATCACTAAACTTTGTATATAAAATTAATAACGTAGAACGAAAATTGTTGGAAAAATGAAATCTTAAAAATAATAAACCAAAAAAAAAAAAAAAAATTAAATAAAAAGTACAAAAGTAAAAGGCACAGATGTATCACTGCTATGGCAAAAAAGGACAAAATTGGCACAAAGGCCCAAATCACCACAATTAAGAAGTCAAATTTGTGTGTTTTTCCCCCCCATAATTCAGATTTTTCGGATACAAACAAGAAAGAATGATGACATTAATGGCGCAGTGAGCGCATTTTACTTTTCTACTCACTCTACGACTATTCCGAATGTCCGCCACATACAGGTAGAAGTGACTGTAGCTTCAATAATATATTTGGGTTAAAAACGGCTTGACTCCACGACCAATAGCATATTAGTCGCAATGAGTCCTAATATTACCTTTACAGGAAAACCCATACTCGAGAGAGGACAAAAACAAAGTCCTCGTCTGCAGTAAAAGTATTGCCAACTGGTTTGTCCGAAATGGGACCCAACTAAGCGAATTTGGTTCAAGCAAGGTCGTATCTCTCTGCTTAAGCGCTTGAATCCACAATTGTAAAAATTGACAGTGGCAAATAAATTGCGTATAAATCCTACCATTTGTTTTTTAATTTTTGTAAAAAATAGAAAAGTAAAGTTGCATACATAAAGTCGATTGCAATTACTAGTATTTCACTAGTATTTGCCGTTCGTCGCTAAAACACCATCTTCTCATACCAAATATATCGGCGGGGTCTTTCGATAAAATGTCCAATGATATAAATTTTTGGCATTTTTCAATAATCACGCCCATTATTTACAAATGTATATAAATCAGAGTCGAACGGTCTCGCTTCAAAATACATTGCTTTTGATTTTCAAATAAAAGACAAAAAGGATATCATATTTTTGATATGATATTGTAAACGGCGAGCAAACTCATGGCCAGATAAGTAGACGTGTCAAAGCGGCCCTTTTCCTATGTCGAATATATCGACTAGGTGTGCATTCCATTGAAAATTCTTATGCCATCATACATAGTATGTTGTATATATAGTATTTGTTAATAACCACGATCACAATTGAAACAAGTCTCTGGAAGCCTGCGGAGTTTTCGTGAAATATTGTTTATCTTGCTCAGTGAAAATGTACAGTTTAATGTTTTACAAGTAAGACCTCGACCTCAAACTACAATTCAGCAATGTTCAATGAGAATGGTCCCAAAACCAGCCGACCTAACAAAGAAGACACAAACAAGTTGGAAAAAATTTTCTTTATTTTTCAACATAATCTCTTTTCAGCTCGATATACTTTTTCCAGCAATATTTAATAGCTTCTATACCGTATTTACAGTAAAAACTGTGAAACTCCTTAAAACCCCATCAACCGCAGACTTCACCTTTTCAAATCTCTTACCACCGAGCCATTTTTTTCAAGTTTGGAAATAGAAAATAGTTTGAGGGAGCTAAATCTGGCGAATAAGGCTTTGAAACGTGATGAAGCAATTCGAACTTTAATTCATTAATTTCTGACCATCGCAATAGTGAATGTGTGAACATTGTCTTGATGAAACAACACTTTCCCTTTCACCTAATGCGGCCTCTTCCCATAACTTCATCACCTAAATGCTGCAATAAATTAGCATAATATTCGCATTTGGTGGTGTTTCTTCTCTGAAGATCTATAAAAGTAATCCCATGCCTATACCAAAAAAACAGACGTCATGACCTTACCTGCAGATGGAACCGTCTTCGCCTTTTTTGGGCACTATTCCGGTCCACTGCTTTGACTGTTTTTTTTTTATCTCAGGCGTGAAGTGGTGGACCCGTGTCTCATCCATGGTTATAAATCGACGCAAAAATTCGGTTTTTTTTTCGATGAAACATCGGCAAACACTCTACTGAAACATTTTCACGACGCCGTTTTTGCTCTATTGAAAGCAAGCACGGCACCCATCTTACGCATATCTTTCTCATCTTCAAATCTTTGGTCAATATATGATCTATAGCACCTATATAGTGCCTGTCATTTCAGCTAGCTCACGCACATTCAGCCGACGATCATGCAGATGCAATTTCGTGGATTGTCTTTACCGTGTCTGGCGCGGACATCTTTATTGGAAGACCTCTATGGTGTTCGGCTAATAGCTGCTCGTACGGCCTCGTTTAAATTCTGTTGCTCAATATTTTACAGTCGTAAACGAAGGAGCAATCGAAGGAACAGACTTCCCCAGAGTAGAATATAGCTCGGCTTTAATATAGGTTTGACTGAGACCTTTACATAATCACTGAGATCGTGCATACTTTTGATGGCTCAAATAAAAATGCTAAACAATGTGGCGCTTTGAAACTTAAAACTTTTGTTGCATAAGGTTACCACTTTTCACCAACATTTTTTCAAACTACTAGCATCATCTGTACGTCAGGTTGGCTAATTTTGTGACCGCCCTCGCACGTTGAAAAATTATAAGAAATGAAAATTAAATTCAAAAGGTTTTACTTAGTTTGCTTAATGAAAATATCTTGGTAAAAATCGAGTCAACAATTTATAAATTTGCAAGGAAATAACGATATTATAATTTTCTGTTTGGAAGTAGTGAAATAAGGACTTTTAATCTAAAAATTTCTTAATTTTCATATATATGTGGCAAAAGAGAATTGGAACATTTAAAACAAAAATCACGGCATATGTAAACAGGCTGGTAGTAGACATGCGTCAGTGTTACAGAGTCCTTTTCTATTTACAAAAAGCATTTGAGTATTATGGAATAAAAGTCTACTCCGACTTAGTTGTTACTTCAATGATTAAGAGTCTTTTTGTAGGCAAGGCTACAGTGTAAGCTGTAGCAGATTTCGTTTATTTCATTCAAAATCCATAGTAATTTACTTGCTGGGGTATTTATTAAATATTCATTCTTACACACGCAATTCAGAGTATTGTGAAAATTTACTGTTCACATCTGGAATTTAATTGCTTAAAGTTTTACTGATACATTTTCACCTTTTGTATTTACCTGATGTCGCACTCGTACTGGATGGCGGCAATGCATTGACATACATCATCGATTTAAGCCTGGTGGTATGCAACAGACCATTTATCACCAGTAGACAATACAGAAAATAACGTATTAATCCCATGTTGAATGTGATAGCAAAACACTTCGATTGCAGGTGGTTGTGGTGGTGGTATCGGTTATATTGGTGGTGATGGTGGTGATGTGCGTGTATTCCAGCGAAATGACGCTAGTCTAGTTTACAATATTGGTGATGTTTTTTTTTTTTTTTGGTTTTATATCCCAACTGCAACAATATGTTGCTGGTACAAGGACCGCGAATCGATACTGATGATGTAGCAGATTATGCTGATTGTGTTGTTATTGTTTGCTTTTTAACGAGTGATTTTATTGTTGTTATTATTACAGCTCAATAAACTTTATGTTGCGATAGTTGTTGAGGGCAGACGGGAGTGAGACACGTAGGACACTTTTGTGGAATTATCTGTTTTGAAAAGAGCTGTATGTGAATGTTGGAAAATATTCGTTCTTTTCCAGGTTGCTGATAAATAGTAGCTTACGAGCATACAATTATGTACTTTATAAACCAGCACATTTAACCAAGTTAACTGTTAGTTATTTTATTTTATATTTATTGTTTGTCAAGCACTTAGTTTGTCACATACTTTTGGGCACAAGAATCTCCCCTTTATTTTTGCAGCTTCCGTATGTCACAACTGCAGTTTTACTATCTGTTAAATGTCAACACAATTTCAGCTTTTTTTACTTGTCACATTAATTTGCGGCTTTTGATTATTGTAAACGTTTGTTTTATCCAGGATCCTGATGCAATTTTTGCTGCAATCCCTTCTTCGCCGCAAATATTCGTATTTATTATTTTCAAACACAAACTCAATCACACAGCTTACTGTTTACACATATATATGTAAAATTATATAGCATTTGTGGTTGTTTCAGATAAATGTTGCCATGTACAGATAAACTGTTGCTATTTTTGCAGATAACTGCGTTTTAATTTTGTTTTCAAAGATTGGCCTTTTCGTTGGCGCTGTATTTTTTATTTTTATAAGTTTTTAAACGCGCGTTGCTGGCGCTTTGTTAATGCCAATTTGAACTGTAAATATAAAATATGATTTCATACCATTTCGTTTTTATTTATTTGCATTCCATTAAAATATTTACACTTGATTGGTCATCCAGGTCATTTTGCAGCGGCCATTGATGGTTTGTGGCATCAAATGCAAATGACCATGAAATTGTTAAATATGAAATGAAAATTGTGGTAGTTTGTAATTTCTTTCATATGTGGCGAGGGTTGTCCACCACTCTTTAGGGAAATTATCATTGGAGTTTTCGAATTGGTTCAATTATTTACGTAAAAGTAATAAGCAAAAGGATTTTAGAGTGAAATCACAACACATTTCCTTCTTATACAACTGTTTTGTCATATTTTTTATGCAAAAAGTAAAATTCGTAAAGGGCCAAAGCATTTCGTTATACTGAAATACATGCATGCAATATTTTTTTATCTGTCTTCCAAGTTAATCTCGGTTAATCATAGACAATTTACTCTCCCTGCATTCCGACAGATAAAAAGTTTAGAATTACTTCGAACTTGTTCACCAGCTACCGATCTCGTTCCTTTAAAAGGCACGAGTTCAGGAACATGTGAAGGAATTCTTCGTAACTCTATGACATTGGAATGACGAATTCAGAATTATTAAAAAAAACGGACCCAGGTTACAGATCCCGTCCGCAAAGATCAATTTCCTTGAGTAAGTTGAACGAATTATTTTTTCTGTTTGATGGAGTTAGATATCGCTTTGGATCAAATCTATGCTGTTTATCATTAACCAGCTGTAAGAAACCAACACCGACATCATCTGGAAAAAAGCATTGCATTCTTCCAGGCATAACATTAAACTTCGCATCAAATGTTGCAAACATTTGGTTTACTGGAAACTATTGGAACTGTTAGAGATTAGGAAGGTCGAATTTCTCTTTTCATTTTTCTCAATGGCAGAGGTCACTAACCCTGAACGATTTCGACACAAATCTATTTCTTGCACCAAAACATAAAATGTTTACTGAAGCCATTTCTTTTTTTTTTTTTTTTGTTCAAGTTCATGCTATTGGCCATTTGTTAGCTATAAGATTTCAAAGTGTGAAGGCATAACATGCCTTCAGTTTCAATATATATTAACTCATTGCACATTGAAGTCATTTTGTCTGATCGGAACAGCGGAGAGTATTTTAAAATAGAAAATTGAAACTTTAAGCTAACTTTTTGACTCCAAAAAAAGGAAGTTTGAACAAAAGAAATGTTTCCAATGCCGAACTAATTGATTTAAGTGAGCCCGAAAGCATACTCTGACTTTAGTACAAATACAAAATAGCTTAGCATGCTTTCAGGTGCAATATAAATTAACTCACAGCACATTGGAGGTATTTTAACTACTCAAAACTACGAAGAATATTTGAGAATAGAGAATTAAAATTTCCACTAAAATTTATGACTCTATAAAAAGTTTGAATAAAATAAATGTTTCTATTGGATTGGATTAATTGATTGGATTAATGGCAGGCCGTCTAGAGATTTTTATATAAATCATATGTTATTTTGACAGCTGGCAGCTTTTAACTTCTTCAAATACTGAGAAGGATACAGTAACATATCTACACGTGCTTAGAAATTTTAGAGAATTATTTGCGAAATAATTGATGTGGTGTTCACATAGTGGAAGTTTTGAAGAATTTAAGAACTTTTATCCGAGTAAGTATATTTTAATGTAGGTGTTAAGAAACTCTTTTAACATTGAGCACAATGGCGAAATCATTGGTCAATTTTTCGTCGAAACGTCTCTCACTGGTATGTAACAGAAAGAAGTGGGAAACATTTAAGCAAAACTTATGCTGTATATCGCATAAGTACAAGATATATGGGAGATTTGCAGGAGAGATACTAAACTTTACAACAGCCTAGGTATTAACCATTCTGTTGATATTCGGTGCATTCGAAATATTGTCAAAGGCACTCAAGTTTTCGCAAACTATTCCTGCTCTAAAGCAAGATAAAATAAGTCTGGAACCAAATTACTTCATTTACTATCACTATTTCTCATATTTCATTATTTCTAATATTTCCAACAGACAAGTATTTTTACAAAGATTTTTGTATCACAATTGATTTCTCACACAGTGGGTGGAATTTTGCAATCACAAAATTCTACACAAATTCGTTTAACATCTACAATGGAAAAACGTCACATTGAAAAAAAAAATTTTTTTTCAGGAAAACAACCAGTATAATTTATATACTGACATTACATTCTCTCCTTAATGACTCCAAAAAGTTAGTACCAGTAGTATCAACAATATATTACTATAAAAACATTTTTCAGGCGAACGATGCTGGTATAGGCTTTTAAGTAACACCTATATCATAGTTACGAGAATGGATTCCAATTGTTATTAATATATATCTCCTCACCTCTGGATAATGGGTCAGCAAATAAGAACCTTGTATCTCTGGGATAAAAAATACGTATACTTTATTTCACCGAGCTTTTTTCTGTACATCATACTTTAGTGAAATACATTAAAGTGACTTGTGTGCCATCTATAGTAACATAATTGAACTATTCGAACATACTGATACAGAACTTCTTATACTCGTTGAATTTATGTGTACGAGTATTTAAATTTATTTGTATTATAAAGGAGCTTTTTTCAAATATTGCAAGTTCAAATCACTGTATTTATTTTAAATTTTCAGAATAAAATGTTGCGAAAATTATTAACAAGGCCTTTACCCAAAACAAAAACGAAAAAGAAACAAAAAAACGAAATTTTCTCTCTATATACCTTGGATGCGACAACTAAGAAGATTTTCTCACATTTCATACATAAATTTTTGGATTCACAGAATGGGAGGGGATGTTTATGGACGAAATAAACCATTAATTGGTCATAGTTCTATTAGTTGTTATTATCCTATTAAACCAATCGAAATTTGTTTCGAAAACCAACTGGTTTTATTAGGTTTTAAAGCCACATACATATGCCCATTTGTGACGATATTGAAGACAGTCGTGTTCAAAATAATTAACCCAAACCAAGTTTTTTTTTGTTGCTCGAAATAATTTACAAATGTATTTGTATTTGTTGTATTGTTAGCCAAAAACGTCAATAATTAACCGTTAAGGATTTTTAAAAACAAAGCAAAGTTCAAAATTCAAAACACAAATTTAAAGAAGCTTCAAAACTATCTAAGGATATTTAAAAATCGATATTTACATCCAGAGCAAGTAGTTTGTGATTATGGGATAGGAACGTCCCTAAAATGAATGTTGTTATATACATATATATAGTAATTAATTTTGAACATTTGAAATTTTCTCCTAAATTTTAAAAGAACCGCCAAAATCTAAATAGAACTAAGATACTGCGGAATCGCACAACTGTCACGACATATGTCAAAAATTTTTATTTTGGCAGTTAATTACTTTCCCAAATTTTGTCAAGCATTATCACGTAATAGAGTGGTAAAAAATTTTCGTTACTCCAGCCTACTATTTAGAAGTTATAGGGAAAAGGAATTTATGCAGAGAATTTAGATATGTTGGACAATTTTTATGGGAGGTACAACAATTAATGAGTTTACCCACCATTCAGACAGATAGATGGACAACATTCGATGGACTTAAAAGTTCATAAAACTACTAGGGACCTCAACGCTTCATTCTACATTTTTCAAATGATATTCGCCCTTCATTCCTTCGGGTAAAGTTATAGAAATCTTCAGAAATTAAAGACTTATAATATGATTTTGCACAGTTTTCTTTTTTTAATTTTTGGAATTTTTTTATTTTCATTTGCATTTCTTTTCTTTTCGACTTCTTTTCATTTGATGATCGGAAATACTTTTACGTAGGTCGAGAAGCCAATGCATCCGCTGGTATAATCTGCTGTGGACTTTGGAATAGTGGCATCGTTAGCCTATTTTTTCGAAAATGTTGGTGGAGACATCAATTAGGTCATAACCAGGTCAATGATTACATACTTTTAGCGAATTGAAATTCTAGATATGAACTTAACCGATCTTTGTCCACTGGCTAAGGCTTTGCCATGATTAATATTCCGAGGCAATGCCATATTCGTGAGAAGTACTGACCAATGAATGGCATTGTTGGCATTATCCTTTTTTTCGTAAATAAATAGAAACAGGAGGTAGAGGAACATGCGATTTTATTAACATTTGAAAGAGCCATTGGAAAAATTTATATTTTTATCATATGTACCTTGAGGAGCCAAAATAAGTCCAAATATTCACAGGGAGATTTCAAATATAGGAAAGAAAGTATAGAATATAAGAATTTTATGGTAGACTGAATTTTTCTATGTTAAATCTTTCGAACTTGGAATTCAAAGGATTGGTAAAAATCCACGAAATTTGACTGAGAAACCAACAAATTAAATTTGCATATTGTAAAATTTTGGTCATATTTAAAGCTGTGCAAACACTTTATAAAAACAATATATTTAATTGCATTACCTGATATTGTCGAGTACATATTCTACGCTTTACTGATAAGGTAACAACAAAAACTACTTTTTAGTCGATTATTCCCAACGGCAATGAAACTAAATATTTCCGGCAAAATGTGAAAATTGGTTTGCTGTGTATAACTATGAATAGAATGAATAGAATAGAACCATAATAATCAATCGTGTCATTGGTAGCCACCTTTTCCCATTGTGGTTATTAAATTCCTCATTTCATAAATAACTTTCGATTCCGATAGGCGAAATCGTATCATATTTAAGTCCTCTCCCTATCTCTCTTTACGCCTTCACTTTTTGTGATGCAAAACCATTCATGATATAAACATTATTAAACACTAATTAACATTCTTGTGCAGGGGTAACAAATAAATTTGACAGCAAACATAATTAAAACTACGAACTTTGCTGTTTTTGTACAATAGATTCTAGCAGGACCAACAACAAATGCATAGGTCCTTTAGCTGCAATCAAATATAAAATCATGATTATATAAAAGAACAGGAAAGCCGGGTCAGGCGAACGCAGCTTTGAGACATTAATAAATGCCAATAATTGTCAGAAAGTAAACGGATAAAGTTAAAGGATTACAAGCATGGCAGGAAATAAAATAGACTACCATCCCGCCCGCTGTTATGTTCAAACCTTTTCATTCACTTCTCACTTCCCTCCTTCCGGTGTACTCACGGTGGCAGTGAGACAAAGCATTGTCTGGTGTTTGTTATTGTCAAAAGTTATTAAAACAACAACAACAACAACAACAAACATCGTTAAAGGATAAAAATGCCAGCCACACAAAGTGAAATTTGAGTGAAAATTGTCAGTCTGTCCGCGATGAGTGACTGTCGTCTCTGAGTGTCCGCTAAAGTACATGCGAGTAGCCCGCTTCTGTAGCCACATTTGTTTGTACGAGTAAATAAATTACTATTCATTGCTGAGTTAGCGGTTGTGTTTTTGTAACTGTGCATATGTGTGTGCGTTATAGAAGTAATAAAGAAAGCTTTTTAATGCTCTTTTTTCACCGCAATCCTGCTCAAAAACAGAAAATTGTTCGCTTAGCGAAGAGAGAGCAAATGTGTTTAGTGTGTGAATAATAAAAAGGCGCCTTTTCCAAGGGAAATACGCATAAAAGGAAATCCAAAGCAAAAGTAAAGTCAGAAAAACAAAACCAACACACAACGGTAGAAAATGAAACGGAAAAGGATGCTAACAAATTTTACGCAAACAAAAATCCAATCTGCAAATGCCACAACACACAACACAGACACACACTCATGCCGAAAAGGAATATTTTTTAACAGAAGGCGAAATAATAGGAAAAAACGAAAACTTTAGTAAATCCCGGAAACACAAATAACAAAGTTAAACATGATTTAGCCGAAGTATCCAATGATAATTTCTTTAATAGACTATATAATATTCCTTTTTGTTTTAATTATTCTTAAATTTCGTCATATATTTGCACATCAGCTGTTTATTAATGCCGACACTTCATTTATGATTACTTGAACTTTTGACTTTTCTTTTATTTTTCCTTTTTTTTAACTTTTTCTTCTATTTGTTATACCTTAAAGTATTAACTCTATGTTATATCCTTTGTTTATGAATTCATAATTATATTGTTTTCATCATTTTATTTTCGTAATAGTATCTCTCTGTTTCATTTATTGTATTATTTGGAAGTGCTTTCGTATTCCTTTCAATTCCTTTTCATGGGTTATTTGTTCACTTTCATCAAGTATCCCCCCCAATGTAAGTGTGGTGTTTAATATTATTCCTTTTCGCTCGATTTCGTATCGTAACCGTTTTAACACAACCGTTTCGATTGAAAGTTTTATGTTAACTAAAACATTATTGTTTTTGCATCCCTATTTTTGCACAAAGTTTCTTAAGCGAAGAAATCTGATAGTCCACCAGCAGCTCAACTGACACAGCATCATCTCTTTCTTGTTGACATCTCCAAGTAGGGGAAAAAATCCACCCAGCATCCCTACGTTTTAGCTTCTCGTCCAGAGAGTTATTTACGACAGCGTGCTCAAAGTTCTCTCATTTCCTTATTTTTGCTCTCGCAAAGCTTTGCTCGATGTGCAACATTGCATTAGTAAACACTACGGTTGTGATGCATGCACTCGTTACTTTAGATGCCATTATCAACTAGTACAAAAACAAACCAGAGCTTTTTCAGATATCATTTCAATTGTTAATCTCTTAGAGGAGTGCATCGGAATGCACATGGAAATGCTATCTTTAAGCTGCGCACATGCAGTGAGAGAAGCTTGGGTTGAGAGAAGAGAGAGAGAAAGCGAGTAGGCAGGAGAGAGATGCCAGGAGTGGCAATGATGGTACGTTTTTTCGGTACTCTAACGTACTTTGGTACCACTGTTGTAGCATTTTAAACATTAGGAGTATTTTATTTACTATGCCAAAACGATATCTTGATAAGAAATAGAAAGCGAAGAAGTCCAGTTTAAGATAAATTTTGTTTCACTACAATAAAACCAAAGAAAGCCACAAATTCTACGTTCTCTCCTTTTAATTCAATGATTTCTTATCGCACTTTTCATAAACGTGTTGTCCTGAGTATTGAACATGTTCAAGCTCTTAATATATAATATGGCAAATGAGGAAAACTATCTTATGTTTACCTAATATTGGTTGCATTTTTTTGATTCTTATACCTGTTTCACCATACAACTGGTATCCGGTATACGCTAATGGGGATAATTTTGCAGGCTTAGCTGAACGGGGATAAGTCGTGTAAGAAAGTAGTAGAAAAGTACGGAAAATAACAATGCGACCAAGTTCTCCTAGGCAAAAATAAACAAAGAAGTTAAAGAAAGAGAACGTCAAATAACATAAATACGAAAAGTTAATTTGTTTGCAAACATTAGTTAGTGAATTTTGGTTTTGTGTGTTATTGGCGTTATTGCCGTTTGCATTGATTTGTTTGGATCTACGTATACAAGTAGATGTATGTTTGTTTGGATGATAAAACGATTACGAATAAAACAAAATCAATAAACTTTTCATAAATAGCAATGCTGCCAAGTTAATTTTGTCAAGCGCCGATGCGTCTTTTGGTATCCTATATAGGATACCCAAAAAAACGCTATCATTGAAGTGTATATTTGCCTGTAACAGACAGATATAATTTGTCATGAATTGCAAAAAATAACAGAGAAGTAATAGCAATTCCATTTTACAATACTTTCCTATTTTCTATTCACTTTCCTTCGAACTGATTTTGGGTTTTTTAATATTTTTCAATAACTACGCCTACATTTATTGCTGTTCTATTAAGAAGTGTGTTAGTTAGTTTGAGGAAAGAACTTAAAAGCAGAAATGGCCAGAAAATATTACAAAAAAAAAAAAAATCCGATCCTCAATTAAAAGTATTAGGCGACTGGATCAATTTTCTCATTTCCACAATCCATAAATAGACGATACTCTCTACTGGTTCAAATTTCATCGAATGAAGTATATTAAAGGATGTCCCAACAAGAACGCAAGATTTAAATTGACTTGAGTCGTCGTCGGCTTATTCACGTAAACCATCGACTTCAAAAAAACCCCAAAGAAAAAAGTCTAATGGTGTTACATCGCACGATCTAGGCGGTCAATTCTGGTCTCCAAAACGCAACATAACACGATCGGAAAATGAATGATGCATCTGGCTGAATGACATGTGGCGCCGTTTTGTTGAAACCACATGCCCTCCTCATTCATTTCTTCAATTCTAGACACGAAAAAATTGGTTATCATTTCGCGATACCGAACACCATTGACTGTCTGGCGTTCTTGTTGGTACAGAAGAACAAACCAGAGCCTAGGAAAATCTGTTTCTTAACTGGAACAGATCACTGTGCTGCAAGTGCTCAAAATGAAGATAACGTAATAGCACAAATCATAACTACAATGAGATATCTTCTCAGCGAAATGACAGTATCAAAACCTGATGAAATTATTAAAATTTAATGAGCGACTAAAAATATTTTCTTTTGTGGAAAGTTCGAATTCTTTCAAATTAAAGTATGAACGAGTCTAAAATGGACCAACCTCAAATATATATTTTTTTGTTTTTCTTCATAACACATAAGTCGTCCCTCTCGTCTGTTGTGACGATAAATGTCTGTAACGAAAGCTATTCAAATTGTTTAGTTAGATTTGAATCAACATAAATTTGTTCGGGACTCTTAACAATACAACTTATGGCCTCTCAGGTAATTTTTTCTAGTTGTGCATAATGGAGCGCCAAATTCAGACTAACCCCCACCCTATGGAGAGTTTTAAAATGACAAGGATTGCGTATATTTTTAAAATTATTGCTTTTGTGAAATAAATTTCATAGTTAAATTTTACAAAACTCTCCGAAGCATTTGTAATAAAGGGTGTCCCAACAAGAACGCAAGACGCAAATGACTGATGCAGCAATTGAATTGTTTCTCTAGCTGTATGACATGTGGCGCCGTCTTGTTGAAACCGCATGCCCTTCACATTCATTTCTTCAATTCTAGGCAAGAAAAGCTAGTTATCATTTCACGATAGCGAACACCATTGACTGTTTGCGCTTGACACGCCTCATTTTCATAAAAAAAGGGCTGATTGGATTTTGCGCTGATTCCTCCAGCCCAAAATCCTCACCACACAGTGACACGTTGAGGATGCATCTACTTCTCGTGAATCACTCGACGATTTTCCTCACCCCAAATGCGACAATTCTGCCTATTGACGAAGCCATCAAGATGGAAATGAGCCTCGTCACTGAAGATGATTTTTCCGGCAAAATCAGCATTTTCATGTTGTCTCTTTAATACCTAATTAACGAACACCCTTCGCTGTCCATGGTCAACTGGCTTCAGTTCCTGAGTCAATTGAACTTTGTATCCATGAAGATGCAAATCTTTCGTCAAAAGTCGCTGCATAGTGGATTTGGAGACACCAATTTGCTGCGCTCGGTGTCGAATTGAGGTGGATGGAATTTGAGCGACATCATCGCGTACAGCTGCGACATTTTCGGTCGATCGACCTGGTCCAAGGCGCGTTGTTCTCTTTACATCACTAACAGACCCAGTTTTGGCAAATTTATCCATTAATATCTTTACAGTTGATTCTTTTGGAGCATTATTGTGACCCCAAATTGATCGCAATTTGCGAACTGTAGCCGCAAAACGTTCACCATTTCGGTAAAACAATCTCACAATGAGAATGCGTTGTTCATTCGTGTAGCGCTCCATTTTTACTAACCTCGTACCTTCTACTAGCAAACAATAACAATTATTCAAATGTCAAACAATGGCACTTCGAATGGCGCCAAATTTAAATCTTGCGTTCTTGTTGGCACACCCGTTACAAAGATATAGCAGATTCTACATCACTTCATCGTATAAAATCAATACAATACTTATCAGTAGAATATGGGATTATCCATTTAGTGGCTTCAAAACTGCCGGTCTGGCAAGGCTGTCAGCTATTGAATACCTGTCATCTGAAGTGTTATTTATTTAGAGAAACTTATTTCAAACGTCGATTTTGAATCAAACAAAATTTTCTTCGCACATGGGGCTCGGAGAACCCAGAAGTGATTGTGGAAAACCTGTTGCATCTGGAAAAAGTGAGTGTTTGGTATGCTTATGGTTTGGAGGTGTCACTGGGCTGATTTTTTTTGAAAACTATCGTAAAAGCATCCACTCCAGCAACCAATCCAGAGGCGGTCATTTACTTATGACATTGTAATTCTTACATAATGGCAAGGCCCAAGCATTATAGTGAAATAAAAGTTTCATCGAAATAGTAGCTTTTTGAGTGTTTTATTTAAATTTACCGACATTTTTAATTTAGCTCGTCCCACAAACTTTATGTAGTTGATTTTTCAAAAAAATATTGTTAATGATCGCAGTTGATCGACCTCTTCAAAATTTCACATATTTTACACGTAAAGTGAATTACACCTGTACTACACATGATACCAAAAAAACGTAATTACTGACAAAGTGGCAACACTGATTCTATCTATATATTTGCCCATAATGTTTTTGGGGTAATATGAGTTGTGCTGATTATAAATATATAAGTTATTAGCTTTTTGTTCTGTACTCTTAATTTTCGTAATATAAAGTCCATTTTAAAAAGGAAATAGCTTAGATTTAGATTTTTACTGTGACAACACTCTACCTTTTCGGATTTCAAAGGTATTTACAGCTCCTTTGTGGCGTAAAAACATTTTCAGAACTATTAAACTTTCTGGAACCCTGAATAATAAAATAATAAAACTGTTGTCAATCTTTTAAAAATAATTTGTGTGGCGAAAAAGATAATGTAAAATTACATTAGGTTTTGCGTTTAACTGAACTGTTAGCACTGAATTGTTTTCAGGTATACCCTCTTTTTTAATGTGTAATATCGGTTTGTTTGGAAAGTTCGTTCTGTTTTTTAAAGAAATTTATTTACAAATTTATATATAGGAAAACAATTATTTTAATCTATTATATAATCCCCACTTTTGTAATAACTTCTTAACACCTCCCTGGCAGCTTTTTAATTTCTCTTTCATAAAACTCATATGGTTTTTCTGAAAAAAAAGCGTCCAATTCGATTTTTCATTTCCTCGTCGTTATGGAAATTTAGATCCTAATTGTGCGGTTCTTTTAGTGATTACTTTTAGTGTTGAAATTCATTCAACATTAATCGTTTGATTTGTTGGGAGAAGCTCATAGAAGACTACTCCTTTGACATCCTATCAAATCGACAACACTGTCTTCCTGGGTGAAGGCCCACTGTAAAGGTGGATTGAGAGGGTTCATTTGGTTTCCCCCATTATCTTTTCCGCGTTACATTGTTGTAGACGATTCACTTTTCATCCCCTGTAATGAGGTTCTTCAGAAATGTTATCATTATTTCTTATCCTTAGGTTATCGCAGACGTCAACGCAATTCAGACGGTTGACCTCGGTGAGAGAATTAGGTACCCACACATCGAGATTGCTCACAAATCCAAACTCTTTTATGACCCCGTGAACAGTTGAGATTATTTCAGCTATTTCCCTAACTGTTGCATGGGGATTAACAATAATTAAGTCTCTCACCTCCTTGGAAACAATTTCTTTTAGTCGTCCTAAACTGGGAGCGTCCCTTACGGAGAAGTCGAATTCTTTTAAACCATTTCTGGCAAGTTCTTTCATTTGGTCCGTTTTTTTATAAACAGACTTTATTTTTACGGCTGGCTTAAGCTGCCGTTTTTCCTTTTCGGAAATAATACAGCATAATATGCCAAAAATGCTCTTTTTCGCTCGTTTTTTCCACTTTTTACGAGGGGTGGGAGGAAGTTTGGTAGTGTTTGAAGGGCTCTACGTTATGAGAAGTGACGTTGGTGAATTAACGAATTAAACACAGACACACTGTACCTTTTACTATTTTCAACATTTTGACACATCTTTTGCATTTCAGTACACTTGTTTAGCTAATGGTTAATATTGAATATATTTTAAATTTTACAGATAATAAAAAAAGAAATTCCCAGCGCTTCAATCTTCCGATTCCTTTTTCCTATCTATCAAATTATTACAGCGTGAATACTTTTCGGGCTGTAGCATTTCTTTTCATCCGCACAACATAATCCAGTCAATAAAATATACACTTGAGAAGATCGAAGTCGGTGCGTACAACATGATTCATCCGACACTGATGGGTGATGGGTGGCTGAGGGTATCTCTCGAGGATTTTCAGTACTAATTTAGAAGACTTTATTATTACATCACTTGCTAAATTCATAATAGTACATGATTACATTAAATACCTTCTGACATTGTTTCTAGATTTAATCATTCACCATACTGGCATTACAGTAGTCATCGTCTAGCCGAGTAATCTTTTCTATTCCCCAATAACAAATAACTTATGTTTGTTTCCGTTTTCAGTCAATAGCACGTTTGTCGAGTCCTTCTCAATGATCGAGAAGACTGCAGTGATACCTCACTAATTTCAACTAATGACAATTAAAGCGACTTTTGTTAAAGATGCTGCCTCGTTTACCGTAGCTTTCTTCTTTACCAACTCCATAGACTATTGTCCTAGTGAAGGTCTCTTTTGATACAAAATTACTCACTAAGATTATTTCCATTTTTTACCATAGATTTCGGCACGATCAAGCCCACAAACAATTTTTACCGTGTCGAATATTGAAGATAGATTTTGATTCGACGAAGAGATGACGCATTTCTACTTTTCTTGATCATTCCTCACGATTTGTCGTAGTATGAATAATCGTTCAAATATTGTATATCATAATATTTGTATTCTTATCTCCTTTTGGTTCAGTAATGAACAGTCTATGTCATCGTCAATAATTGATGGAAATCACTTGTGCTGCCATCTAGAACTGGTGAGTTGGAAAACTCTTTTAAAACTCTTTTTACAATTTAATTGTATATTCCTTCTACTGATATAGGTCTTATGGATTTCAGTACAAAAGATAAAGTAATTAATTTTTTTTTCAGAAATAGTATTCATGCAAGATGTAAATATTGCATATATTGCAGATGCTGATGCCAACTTATGTAAATTAGTGCTTCTGAAACCGCGTTAAGCTTCTTCAATTTCCCAACCAGCACACTGTGTTTAAAAGTAGACATCTGTCAATGTGAGACAATCGTTCGCATGGCAACAGGTTCAGTCCCGCATTCAGCTGCTTATCATTGTTTCAGCGGCGGTCACCTACCTTGACGGACACTACGAGTAGTCGAGTAATCGGTAAGTCTAGTTAATGCTTTTTAAACTGTGATGTTGGGAATCATCCATAAGCTTTATATCCTGTTGAGCGATTATATAAACATAATACGTACAAATTCATTGCATGTGAGAGCGCTCTAATAACTTATGCATGAGCTAAAAGGAAATTTGCTTTTTTTTTGTTGGTTTTTTGTCAATTATTGAATCTTATTTCGCATGCAGATTACGGCGGCAACATCTTGCGATGAAACAATTATGTCAAAAGCATAAGAGATCTTAAGAGTGGTACAGTGCATTAGAATATTAACGTCATTTTGGTCGACCATTAACGTCGTTAATCGAATCGACATTAACAAAGTGGACTTATGACATCTCAAGAATTAACTTTACATTAATTAATTTTATTTTTGATTAATTAATTAATTTAATTAATTTTTTTTTGTTCAAAACGACCTGCATTTTCTTCAGAAAGTCAATTATGTAAAGGTCACTGAAGACGTGCTTTAATGAGTCAATTCCGATCCCACATTCATTGCAAAACGCATTTTAACTAGTGATAAGAGATGAGTGAACAAAATGGTTATGTTAACTGATTTCACTGATTATCGCGATGTTGTACACTCGGAATTATATTCAGAAAGCCATATAATAAGTGAATAATATTATTTGGGTTTTATCAGGCGTTTCAGAGAGTAAATTCGTTGAAGAAGCTCACATTTGTGGAAAGAAAACTCATAAACTTCGCACCACGAAAACCCACCTTCTTGCAATAATATCTTTACAGACGAACTTCTGGCCAAAAACATCATCGATTTCATTAATTATCGCAATGTTGTGCACTCGAAATTATTTTCAGAAAGTCATACAATAAATAAATAATATTATTTGGGCTTTATCAGGCGTTTGAGAGAGTAAATTCGTGGAAGAAGCTCACATTTGTGTAAAGAAAACTCATACACTTCGCACCACGAAGGCTCACCTTCTTACAATAATATCTTTACAGACGAACTTTTGGACAAAAATATCAACGAACAAGCGCCGTATTCACTTCCAAGTATTTCTTTTTTTTTTAAACTTAAATAAAACAGCATCCATTTTCAGTCGATAAAATACATTAAAGGATATTTGCGATTAACTTTTTTTTTTCTCTTTCTTGAATACGTACGGAAAATATCTTAATGGTTGAATGGCTTCGAAATTTAAAAAAATCAACACTTCCAGGCACCCACTTTCAGCCGATAAAAGACATTGAAGGACATTTTTTCGTTTTTTTTTTTTTTTTGAATACGTTTGAAAAATATCTTAATGGTGGAATTATTTCAGAACGGGCCTACTGTGAAGCAGACACAATAACTTTTAAATAATAATAAATTCGTTGTATTGACCAATTCCTGCCACTATTTTTACAGGATTTACGATGAAAAAAGGAAGATGAAAATGATTATTTTTTAATTGGTTGTCGACCCTTTTGTTGACAAGTTTGGCTGTTGGGTCTCGAATTAAAAGACAATTATTTTCTTTAAATTCTCAACTTTACTTTCAATATTTTGACCAAAGTCTTTAGTTACCTTCGGGTACTAATTGAAATATTATTAATATTATATAAGAAAGCTTTGAAATATTATTAATATTATACAAGAAAGCTTTGGTCAACTACTATTTAATGAAAATATTATGAAATATCATAATCTATATGTTAAATTAAAAAAAAATACATATAGAAATTAACCAGTTAATTTGTTAATCAAACTAAGTAAGATTAGTTCACATTTCGTTTAGTCAGTTAATTAGGTTAATTGGAAATTCTGAACAATCAATTAGAATTTGGATTTATTAAATTTTAGTAAATTATCCAAAAACCAAATAATTTGTGTAATTTGCTAAATAGAAATGTAGTGGCGTATTTTGAGAGTCACATAATATACTCGTATAATGTAAAATATGCAACGTTCAGTTATTCAATTACAGATTTTTCGATTTTTCGATTTATAACTAATCATGAGATTTGAGCGATCAGAAAAATCATTTTGAATTATAATTCGTGATAAAACCTGAAAACCCGATTTAGTCAAATTTGGTAGACATTAAGAGTTTTCTAAGCCAATGACTAGCACAGAAACTGGACCGCATTGTTACAACCATTCTGGTACAATAGAGGCCTATTTTTCGAAATTCAATTTTGTTCCTGTGTCACTTTATGCGTAGACCGTTGGCACGTGAATTTGTTGTAAATTATTTCGATCGGAAATTCAATTTTATTCCTGTGTCTCTTAATGCGTAGACCGCTGTCACCTGAATTTGTTGTAAATTAGTTCGATCCGTAATTGTTGGTACAAATTGGAAATACCGATCGGCTAACCGTTCTTATTATAATATCTTCCATATCTTCTAATGACCGACTTAATCCATTTATTCTTAGATTCATAAAGGGTGTCCCAACAAGAAAGCAAGATTTAAGTTTGGTGCCATTCGAAGTGTCTTTGTTTGACATTTGAGAACAATTGTTATTGTTTGCTAGTAGAAGGTACGAGGTTAGTAAAAATGGAGCGCTACACGAATGAACAACGCATTCTCATTGTGAAATTGTTTTACCAAAATGGTGAAAGTTTTGCGGCTACAGTTCGCAAATTGCGATCAATTTGGGTCACAATAATGCTCCAAAAGAGCCAACTGTAAAGAGATTAATGGATAAATTTGCCAAAACTGGGTCTGTTAGTGATGTAAAGACAACAACGCGCCTTCGACCAGGTCGATCGACCGTAAATGTCGCAGATGTCGTTCAAACTCAATCCACCTCAATTCGACACCGAGCTCAGCAAATTGGTGTCTTCAAATCCACAATGCAGCGAATTTTGACGAAAGATTTGCATCTTCATGCATACAAAGTTCAATTGACTCAGGAACTGAAGCCAGCTGTGCGAGGACAGCGAAGGGAGTTCGTTAATTGGGTATTGGAGAGACAACATGAAAATGCTGATTTTGCCGATAAAATCATCTTCAGTGACGAGGCTCATTTCCATCTTGATGGCTTCGTCAATAGGCAGAATTATCGCATTTGGGGTAAGGAAAATCCTCGAGTGATTCACGAGAAGCAAATGCATCCTCAACGTGTCACTGTGTGGTGTGGATTTTGGGCTGGAGGAATCATTGGATTTTTGTTTATGAAAATGAGGCATGTCAAGCGCAAACAGTCAATGGTGTTCGGTATTGTGAAATGATAAGCAGTTTTTTCGTGCCTAGAATTGAAGAAATGAATGTGAAGGGCATGCGGTTTCAACAAGATGGCGCCACATGTCATACATCCAGAGAAACAATTCAATTGCTGCATCAGTCATTTTCCGATAGTGTTATTTCGCGTTTTGGAGACCAAAATTGGCTGTCTAGATCGTGCGATTTAACACCATTAAACTTTTTTTTATGGGGTTTTTTGAAGTGGATGATTTACGCGAATAAGCTGAAGGCAACTCAAGTCTTAAAAGAGGAAATTGGACGCTGGATTAATAAAATATCGCAGCATTTATGCAAAACGGTCACTGAAAATTTCATTAAAAGATCGCGTGTGTGCCAGCAAAGCCGCGGCGGCCATCTGCCCGATGTGTTGTTCCATACAAAAACTCATTCTGTCTACTTTACGATACAATAAAGTTTCACGTTTTTTTTTTAAAGAAATGTGTTTTATTTAAAATTTAAATCTTGCGTTCTTGTTGGAACATCCCTTATCTTCTGTTCGATTGTATCAAATTCTGTTAAATTTGATACACGTTATGGGTTTGCTAAGATCGTTAATTATTTAATTGTAAATATAATTAATCAAAGCGAATGATTAATCAATTAATTGAATAATTAGAATCGTAATTAATAGCCCTGGCTATTAAGCAATTCATCAAATGTACGTGTACCAACAATAGAAGTATTTAACATATCCGTTTTGGGGGAAATAACGAAACTGTGTTTTGGCAACGCGTTTGTCGAGACGTATTGCTCTAAAGGATAAATTTGCTTTTATCGTATAGTTATCAGAGGCAAATCGTTTACTCCACTTTTCTGTTTTGTTCTCCCCAGCAAATGAATGTCAAGGATGAGACAATAACTATTTATTGTGCAGTAGTGTTCTCATGCTTATACTCGTAGATGCCAACATACGAATGAACAAGATAAGATGAGTGGTGGTTGATATTGACCATGAATATGTCACTGGCAGCCGCTGTTGGTTGTCACGGTTACCATGTCAGGGACTATGTTTATATTTGCCTCAAGACTTTTCTTTATGACGACGATACGTATCGTCGTACTTAGCAACACACAGAAAAAGAAAGGCAACAAAAAGTTAAATATTTGAATAGTCAACACATAAGAATTTGTAATAAACATAGCTGAGAGCATTTTGTGGAAGCTTTTGGGGGAAAGGTGAGCTGCTGAATTTGTAATTCGTTTCATTATGGCTATGACCACATAATAAGTTTGATGTACTTTCCACGTGAAATATGACACATGTCCGATGATAGCAAAAATGACAAGCTTGTCATTATAATTGCTATCTCCAGTGAAACAACATTATCAGCGATTAACACGCTTATCATCGGCCTAAACATTTTTGCTAGAGGTTTTCCAATTTCAAACTTATCAGTTTCTATTCTCCTCATTTTTTCCTCTCTGTATGTTTGCTTCGTGTCCGCTGTTTTCAAATAGTAATCACAAAATTGCACTACATGTGTAACATAGCTAAGACGAAAGAAGGTGCCGCCCTCATTATATCAATTACTAATTTTATTGATTAGCCCTCTTGCACTACGCAGACAATAGTTATTGAAATGCGCATCAAATTTATAGCTGTTCATTCTTTAAATAACAAAGAATCTTGTTGAAATAGAATTTATTATGTATTAGCAAATTTGAGGTATCAGAATGTTATCAGCAGACTCGTGAGACAAATTGAGTTGACCAAAGGTGAATTAGATAGTTAAGTGGGAATTTTGTTTGAATTCGGGCGCAACATGACGATAATAGAGCAATGAAAAAATCACGGAGGAAAAAAAAACAACCAAACAAACAACAATAATGTGTTTTTCCCCAAAGTTGGTCAGGACAAAATAAAAAAAATCAAAATTTTCGTGGACAAAAAAAATGGACATGTAAATTCTATTAAGCAGAAGGAAATATAAACAGGAGTTAGAGCCAGACTTTATGAATCGAAGCAAATTTGCCCGGAATTATTTAAGTAACTCCATCTTAGGCTCAAAAAAAAACAAAAAAAAAATGTAAAAATTTAAAAATTTCATAAAGTTAAATGAAATAGAACCTCATACTATACGTATATAAAATATAATACTTATATAAAAAAATCCATTATTTGTTTTCTTTTCAACAGACGAATTTAGCAATCTATGTTACACATTGTGTAAGTGCGACCGCTTTACGCTAGATGGCCTTAGAAAGATAAGGTTTTGTAATCAATAAAACTATTTAAATTATTTTGTGGTTGCTTGACTTGGTAATATTTGAGTGCGCTTTAAAAATGAAATGCGGCGAACGGAAAATACTGCATGTTTAATAGTTTTTCTATGCCAGGCGGCTAAAAAAGGTGATGTGTTTACGATCCTGATACTGTAGTTTTTATGTCAAAAATGCAGCACTTTTTGAATGAAAATCATCAAGTTCGACCTTCATATAAGCACTGTTGCGATTAATCGGTAATCCATTATTTTTCTAATTGGAAT
>JAHXMU010000760.1:72762-120563 GCA_019455685.1 Philornis downsi
CGTTGTATAAGTGTAATCGCTTTACACTAGATGGCGTCAGAAAGATAAGAGTTCGTACTCAAAAATTACCCAGAAAATGCTGATATTGCTTGATTTGGTAATGTTTGCGCGTCAAATATGGACATCAGTACAGAGGAAATACCCCTTATTATGCAGTTTTCCTTCGGTAAAGGTGAGAACACAAAAGACGCTGCTGAAAATATGAAGTGGTTGTGGTCCTAATACTGTAACAAGCAATCAAATGCAATTTTGGTTTCCTCGATTCCATTCTGGTAAATTTTATGACAAAAACGCACCAAGCTCTGGAAACCTATTGTCGAGAAAGTCGATATAATAATGGAAATCGTTACGCCAGACCATCATCGTCTAAGCGTTGTTTCGATTGCCCAGGAGTTAAACATTGTACAAAAAACCGTTTGGAAACTCTTTTCATAAAGTTGGACACCAACAGAATCTCGATGAGCCACATTGATTAACGTAAAAAAGGAAACTTCATGGACTGGATTCCCATTTGAGAATTGCTGACGAATCGCTAGAATATTGAAAAATTTCTAAAGCGGTTGGGGACTGGCGATGAAAAGTGTTTTACTAACGACAACGTCAAGTGAAAAAGGTCGTGGTCGAATCGCGCTAAGACGGCGCAAATGTTGGCTTTGTCAAAACTGATGGTCAGAAAGGTGTTGCTATGTGTTTTATGATTTGAATGCTGCATTATTGAATACATTTAATGAATTTAATTAAGTAAACTCATTTAGTCTATTCCAATAAGTTTCTAAATTTTATAACTTTAACGAATTTTGTGAATTTCATGAATATAACGGCTACAGGCCAATTTCGAACCAAACACAAATATCTTTTTCTGCCCGATTGATATAAGAGTAGCTGATGCTAAGCTGAGCACGTTGGAAAAATAATAGAATTCTTCGGTAGCATAGATCTAACGATCCATGGGAACGGTATCCAGCATCTTTAACATGCGTGCAGGAAATCATGTGCTATGAGCATTCGGTCAAACTATAGAGGAAGAAATCACCCAAAAGTAGCTAACTTTGGCTAATAAAAAAAGGAATTTTCTTTCATCAAGACAATGCTAGGCTACATACTAGGTTAGTAACTCGCCAGAATCTCAGCGTGCTTGATGGAGAATTTTTTATAAAGGGTGTCCCAACAAGAACGCAAGATTTAAATTTTAAATAAAACACAGATATATAAAACGTGAAACTTTACTATATCGTAAAGTAGACAGAATGAGGTTATGTATGGAACAACACATCGGGCAGATGGCCGCCGCGGCTTTGCTGGCACACACGCGATCTTTTAGCGAAATTTTCAATGACGTTTTTGCATAAATGCTGCAGTATTTCATTAATGCAGCGTCCAATTTCCTCTTTTACGACTTGAGTCGTCGTCGGTTTATTCGCGTAAGCCATCGACTTCAAAAAACCCCAAAGAAAAAAGTCTAATGGTGTTAAATCGCACGATCAAGGCGGCCAATTCTGGTCTCCAAAACGCGAAATAACACGACCGGGAAATGAATGATACAGCAATTGAATTGTTTCTCTGACTGTATGACATGTGGCGCCGTCTTTTTGAAACCACATGCCCTCCACATTCATTTCTTCAATTCTAGGCACGAAAAAACTGGGTATCATTTCACGATACCGAACACCATTGACTGTTTGCGCTTGACATGCCTCATTTTCATAAAAAAAAAGGTCCAATGATTCCTCCAGCCCAAAATCCTCACCACACAGTGACACGTTGAGAATGCATTTGCTTCTTGTAAGTCACTCGAATCACTCCTCCTCACCCCAAATGTGGCAATTCTGCCTATTGACGAAGCCATCAAGATGAAAATGAGCCTCGTCACTGAAGATGATTTTATCGGCAAAATCAGCATTTTCATGTTGTCTCTCCAATACCCAATAAACAAACTCCTTTCGCTGTCCATTGTCAGCTGGCTTCAGTTCCTGAGTCAATTGAACTTTGTGTGCATGAAGATGCAAATCTTTCGTCAAAATTCCCTGCATAGTGGACTTGCAGACACCAATTTGCTGAGCTCAGTGTCAAATTAAAGTGGATGGAATTTGAGCCACATCATCACGTACAGCTGTGACATTTTCGGTCGATCGACCTGGTCGAAGGCGCGTTGTTGTCTTTACATCACTAACAGACCCAGTTTTGGTAAATTTATCCATTAATCTTTTTACAGTTGACTCTTTTGGAGCATTATTGTGACCCCAAATTGATCGCAATTTGTGAACTGTAGCCGTAAAACTTTCACCATTTTGGTAAAACAATTTCACAATGAGAATGCGTTGTTCATTCATATAGCGCTCCATTTTTATTAACCTCGTACCTTCTACTAGCAAACAATAACCATTGTTTAAATGTCAAACAATGACAAAATCTTGCGTTCATGTTGGGACACCTTTTACATCCAGTGGTTACCGCACCTGCTCTTCCCGTCTGTGGGGAATGGTTTTGATGGTGAAAGCTGCGCCTCAAAAGAAACTTGTGAAAAACGATTATCTCAGTCCTTTCACGAATAGGAATAAGGGTTCGCATGAGAGAGGCATAATGTAATTACCTTAAAAATGGCAATAAGTTATTGAATACAACGGTGCAAATTTCAGCTAAATCAAATAATTATAATAATGAATGAATGAATAATAATAAATATAAAACTGATTTTTGCCACAACTTGTATTTATCTTAAAAGTCTCATATTTTTTAGGATTGCCTCATGGTGAAACGTCTATATTTTCGACTGATGCGTCTTTTCACATTCAGATTAAATTGTGGATTTTTGATTTGTTGCTTGTTTGTTATATTTACGCCTTATAAATCGCCCATTAGCAGTAGGCGGTATTTTCGGCACCAATTTGTTTTCCTCGAAACAGTCTTTATACAATATAATATTCATGGTCATTTCAGTAATACATAAACGATGGCCACATCTCTTGAATTATCGCGATTTTTTGTTTTCATAAAAATATTTTTTTTATTAATTTATTACTGATATTACTGGATCAGCGCCAAATTGGCTTTATAGAGGCTAATAGACTGTGTTAAAATCAATTCCAAATTAGCTGCCAAATATCTTTTTAATTGGACTTTAAAAGTTGACTAAAATTACTTCTACGTATGGTTGATCTATTATGTGCTTAAGTTTTATTCAGCTCGAGGTAATGAAAAAGCAGAAAACAAAAATGTTTTCTTGTTCATTATTATTGTTATTATTATTTTTTTTTATATTGACTTCGTCAAACATCTTCAAGGGTTACACATACTAAATATCAAATATCAAAAAAGGTCCTTATGAACTGTGCGTAAGGCATCAATTCAAGTGAAATTTATTCCAAGTACGCAGGGAACTTATATGCATACACGAAATACCAGAGGCTGATATTATCATTAACTTCACACTTTATTTTTAAAGTTGATCTTAAATTTATACAAAAATCCCCATCCAGATGGCATTTTAAATTTTAAGTCCATTTTACAGATTACAGTTAAGACACACTCCTAGATAACGCATACTTTCTGATTCTTTTATCACTCTACCATCCATATGTACGTTCATAACATGTTATCCATTTAATGGTTTCAAAACCGCCGCTCTGGCAACGCTGTCAGCTGTTAAATACCTGTCATCTGAAGTGTTATTTATTTAGTGAAAGGTTTGCCGTTTACGAATATGGATCGTTTAAGAACTGAAGAATGTGTAAAAATAGTTCAAACTTACTACAAATGCGGTGATTCAAACGTGATCGCTTTTCGTGCATTACCGGGTGATTGTGGTCATCATAACTGACCTACTGAGTAAGGAACTGACAAAATTATAAAGATATTTGAAGAGACTGAAAGCGTTACAGGTGTGGTCAGGCCTGTGCATCATCTTAATATAAAAACTGCCGAAAATATCGCTTCTTTTAGTGAAAGTGTGGCAGATAATTCGAATTTCAATTCACAACTAATTCAGATAATCGACTTTTTTGGCCCGCAATTGAAATTTGTGGACCGAATGAAATGTGGTTTCAACATTACACTGCCACGAGCCACACAACATGACCCATTTTGGCTTTATTGCATAAAAAGTTTCCAGAAAGTAAAATTTCACATTCTGTCAACGTCAATTGGCCAGCAAGTTCACGTGATTTGACGATGTTCGACTTTTTTTGTAGGGCTACGTCAAAGGTTGAGTTTACTCGCTGGAGCATTTGAAACCTAACATTTGTCTTGTTATCGCCTAGATACTGCCCAAAATGTGCGAAAAAGTGGCCGAAAATTACCTCAAAAGGATCCACTACTGCAACCAATCTAGAGGTGGTTATTTAAATGACATTGTATTTCGTGTATAATGACAAGGTCCAAAAGCATTATAATATAATCAAAGTTTTATCGAAATCATAGCTCTATATATGTGTTTTATTTAGCTTTATTTTGAAATCGAAAATAAATAACCCGATATTTGTACTGTTGGTAGAAAGTTGTGGTCTAAATTTCACGTCTTTAGCTTTGCTAATATTTAAAACTAGTTTATTCACCCTTAGATATTCACACCAAATTGCAGTATCTTATTAAATTTGTGTTTACAATACAAAAGAACGATTGGAGCATTACATACTCGTACATAGCTCTTCTTTAAATTTATGTTTCCAGTGTAATTATGGATTTTATTTTAGGTTGTCAAATTTGTTAATCGATTGTCGATTACAACCAAATTTTCGTTGACAATCTATAAACGAAATATCGAGAACTCGAGCGCAAAAGAGCGCATAAAGAAATGAAAGAGTCCTTCCGAATATGTATGAAATAGAACTGGTTAATTCAACCTGTAAAACGAACCGTTTGCGAGCCAACGAAGCCACACTGCTGAAGAGTAATCCGCTCAATTGCGAAATACATCTGGTGAAGGTGCAGGGTCGACGCACCGCAATATTTTTCAATTTTTTGAAATCGACCGACGTCTCACCTGGAAAAATCACATTGACTCAAAAATCATACAATTGAAATTAAAAATGGCTCAACTCCACTGGCTTATTGGCTCCCAGTCTACTCTCAGTTTGAAAAATAGAATCACCATCAACAAAACCATATTGAAGCCAATATGGACATACGGCATCCAATTGTGGGGAACGGCATCGGCTTCTAACATAAATAAGCTACAGAGAAGACAATCAAGAATATTGCGCCAAATTTGTGGTGCCCCATTATATAGGTATATTTGCAATGATAACATACACAAGCATTTCAACATTCCTTATATTTCCGAGGAAACAAAAAAATTTGGCAGGTTGTATACATCGAAGTTGTCCTCCCACTCAAACCCACTTGCTCAAAACCTTCAACATTTTCCCGGTCATATACGGCTAAGAAGAAAGGACACGCTAGACTTGGTCCGGTGATAAAAAGTTCGGCTCGCCAAAAACAAGATCTGGCAATGGCAGGATACTTTAGTTTAAGATAGGATTAAGATTTGAATACTTATTGTAAATTTCGAAAGAAAGATCGAATAATGAAAAAAAAAAATTTTTTTTTTTTGAAATATAAAATTAAATATTTGAATGAGAAGAGGTCAACTCTATATAACATCCATTTCGTCTACTCTCATTGTACATTTCTTGTGATGTTATTGTGAACAATATAACATTTTCAATCAAAATCTTCTAACAAAAATAGTGTCGAAATAAATGTACGATGTAGAAATCTGTTGATAACAGATCCTGACGTCATAAATGACAGTCCTCTAGAAGCTGAATACGTTTTGTAAAATTTTGAGTCATCGCTGGGCGTCTATAAAATATAACTGTTTAATTTTTCTCTGCATCTTAAATTACATCCTTCATCCTCAGGTTGGATGGTTTCAAATTCACTAACTAACCTCCAATCAAAACCATGACATGACATTAAGTTACAGTATACATATACATTCAACACAATAAAAATGCTGAATTAAACATACAATTTATTGCCACTGATACACAGATCAATATACAAAAGTTAATTGTTTTTAATAACAAAGCCACGTTTGTTAATTACGCCTTCAATGCAAAAGATAATCAGGAATTCGAGTACGTAATTAAAAATTCAAAACTAACAACGAAAATATCAACAAAAATAACAAGCACATAAAACTACATAACTATATGTGGTTAATAATAAATGCAACGCATTAAATTTAATCAAATCCAAAATAATAATTTTGTTTAAACGTCACTGCTCTCATTGTTGTTCAATACATGCGAGTATATTTGCGCAATGGCATTGTTCCCTCTTGTACGACGACAATGCCAGCATATAACCGCGCGAATGTATGTGTGTGTGTGCGATCATATATGAATTTATTAAACAATTTCGAACAACAACAAAAACTTCATTGAAAAGTCATCAAACTTTTCTCTGTATTCCAATTCAATTTTATTATTTTAAATACAAATATTTCTGCATGAATGGCTCAACCTTCGCCCATTTGAAAATAGGTTCTTGCGCAAAAAGAACTAGAAAAAAACTACTACTCAACAACTGCTACGAACTGCGCTCGAACTGGGTTAAATATTAATGCAAATTGCATTACAAATTTAAATTTATTAAAACGGAATTAAATAGCGCGGCTTGACAGCGTGGCACATATGTACATACTCGTATGTGCCACCATAAAGGAAATCAATGCAATTGGGAGGACAAAGCGCTTTGCCACTTGCTATGTGTTCTCATTGAAGCTCTTGATAAGATAAACTAACAATGAAATAGCTGTGAATAGCTGTGCTAAAGATTGTCTGAATCCGTCCCTGATTCATGGCAACAAAGAAAATCGAAGGCGCACAAGAGTAAGGAGAAGAACAAAATTTAGTTACGATATGCATGTGTAGGCGCTCAAAGTATTACCGACTTCAGGCTGCCATAGCAATCAAATGGCTAATGACAGTGCCCTCATTTTTGTATCAACGTCATCCTGTTATGTTGTCTATAAGCATATCGCTTTACACCGCTGTTAAAAAGAAAGTTATTTAAATGGAATTCAAACGGCACAGTGTTATTGCTTAGCATCTGGCTGGAAAATTACAGTCAACTCTGGTTAATGAGCGACGAGACCGATCCTGGGACTAGCCAACCAAACAAAGAAGACACAAAGACGTTGGAAACATTTTTCTTGATTTTTCAACATATTCTCTTTTTAGCAATCAATACACTTTTCCAGCGATATTTAATAGTTTCTACACCCTGTTTTTGGTAAGAACTTTTTAAGTCTTTAAAATAACCGTCATCTGCAGACGCCACCTCTTCATTTTTGGCAAGTTTTTTTGCCACCGAGCCATTTTTTCAATTTTAGAAATATAAAACAGTCTGAGGGAGCTAAATCTGGCGAATAAGGTGTTGAAGCGTGATGAAGCAATTCGAACTGTAATTCATGAATTTTTGGCCATCGCAATAGTGGATGTGTGAACTGGAGCATTGTCTTGATGAAACAACACTTTCTTTTTCGCCAAATGCGGCCCTGTTTCCATAATTTCAACACCTAAATGCTGCTATAAATTAGCATAATATTCGCCGCTGATGGTTCTTCCTTTCTGAAGATAATCAATAAAAATAATCACATGCGCATCCCAAAAAACAGACATCATGACCTTGTCCGCAGGTGGAGCTGTCTCCGCCTTCTTTAGACACGGTTCCCCCATTCCAGAGCACTGCTTGTCTCAGGTGTGAATTCGTAAACCCACTTTCTGAAGATAATCAATAAAAATAATCCCATGTGCATTCCGAAAAACGGACGCCATGACCTTGCCTATAGCTGGAACCGTCTTCCCCTTCTTTGGACACGATTTTCCTATTGTAGTCCACTGCTTTAACTGTTCCTTTGTCTCAGGAGTGACGTGGTGGACCCATGTCTCATCCAAACAAAAATTCGGCTTTATTGTGATAAAACATCGCCAAACACTCTATTGAAACATCTTCATGTTGCTGTTCTTGCTCTACTGAAAGCAAGCGCGACACCCATCTTGCGCAAAGCTTTCTCATCTTCAAACCTTCGGTCAATACACGGTGTACAGCACTTTTTGAAATGTCCATCATTTCAGCTAGCCCTGGCACCTTTAGTCGGCGATCATCCAATAACATTTTATGGATTTTCTTAATGGTGTCTGGCGTGGACAGCTCAATTAGTCGACAGCCACGGTGTTAGTCTTGGCAGGTCGTACGGCCCCGTTTAAACTCCGCTATCCAATATTTCACAATCGTAAATAAAGGATCAGTCTCCTCACAAAATAGAATCTAGTTCGGCTTTAATATTGGATGGACTAACACCTTTTAAATGGAAACATTGAATTACATAACGGTGGCCAATAGGTGATCGTGTTTACAAATTCACTAAGATCGTTTACTTTTGATGGCTCAAATAAAAATACTAAACAACATGGCGACTTGAAACCTAAAACATATGTCTTATAAGGTAGGCATTTTTCACAAAAAAAATTTTTTTTTTGGTTTTTCAATCATTGACACCATTTACACCACAGATCGGTTAGTTTTAGGACCGCCAGCGTACGATGGTTATGTTTCGAGACATTACACGTTACAGTGATACCGGTAGCACCAAAAAGATTCATTGAAGAGGACATCCAGCAACATCGCCATAAATTGTTCGAAAAGTGATGGTCAGAATTTAGTGTAATCTGCGACAATGCTCAGTTCAATTGGTGAACAATTTCAATGTGTCTGCTTGTAGCATGGGAGACATATTAAAAAAAAGAACTACGATAGAAGCCCTTCAAGATTGAACAGCTGCACAAAATTCAGTTCGCATAGCAAGCGCGAATGTGTTAAACCACTTAAAAGTCGGTAGCAAGTTTGAAAATTTGATTCTTTCTGAAGAAAAAATTTTGCGATTCAGCAATATTTTAACAAATAAAACGATTATGGTTGGTCAGAGTAGAAATCGAAAGACAATTTAGACCAGCGAATTGCTCTGCAAAGTGATGATTTGGGCCACAGAATGCTATCAATAGTTTTCGTTGAAAAGAGCGTAAAGGTAGATCAACAAATCTAGCGTGGAAAGATTATAAACTGTACTTTTGTTACCTTGGGCAAGTCAACAATTCGGTAGATACCACAGGATATTTCAACAAGGCTCGGCAAATGCCATTAAGTCTGTGAAAGCCAACGTTTTTTTAAGAGAAAAAGTTCCCAGTTTTATTCCTAAACAACAATAGCTATCGTATTATCTGGACGGTCTCTATATGGTCCATTCTGAAGACCAAAGTACCAACTAAATAATATAAGGCGACAAATGGCTTGGTCTTCGCCAAGAATGGAACAAAATACCATCAAGCCACATTCGTGCAGCGTGTGAAGCTTTCCCGGACAGACTTGATGCTATTGCCCGCACTAAAACTGTCTATATCGAAAAATTACATATTTTTCTTAAAATTTGAAATGTGTTTACGATATACTGAAGTTCTGAAATAAAAACAAGAAGAAATGTAAACTGACAAAATTACAGTATTTTTGTTTGGTACCACATCGAGCGCCGACCCCTGTACTCGTATGTAAAGCGCAGTACACGCTGAGTGGAACGATCAAATATGATACACTAGTATTTATATATCCACCCTAGGGAACGCAGACATACGAGTATATCATTTTATACGGTCAAAAATGTAACATCCAGAAGGAAGTATCTACACAACCAAATACCACATTTGGTGTGTCACGACTTCTTAATCCGATTGGGCGATGCCCGCCTGCTGGTTAGCTGCAAGGTTGGCGGGCTTATGCACACATTAGCGGTCGCAAATCTTCACTAAACTTGCTAGAACATGGCACAGCCTAATGTCCCGCCAAATCAATCCGCCCTTCTGTTACTCTCCATATAAAGTGAATGTCCGTTGCGTTTGTTTACAATGCTTGACAGAGTTTAAATAACTCGATCCCCTACCCCGTCCCTTTTGTCCGCACATACTTACATCATATATATTACATCTCTTGCCACACCCCTTCTAGTATTTCTCATACAAATTGAACTATTTCCCAATACTCAATCTTTCCTCGATAATTTCTAATCGGTAAGCAGCAGTTGCAGTAGGACTCTTGTTCAACATATTGGCCTACAAATGTCTGCAAGCTCCGAGAGAGATTGACCAAGTAAATATTGAATTGAATTCAGTCAAATTTGGCACATTGGGCAGGGAAGTTCTCGGAATTAAAACGGAGGGTATTGCCACACCCCTCCTGGTAGACTCCAAATAAATTGACCGATTTATCGAAATTTAATTTTTCCGCTGAAACTATTAGGTGCGCAACCAAGTTCCCTCTCTGTTCTACTCATTTTAGCTAATAAGGTCTAATTTAATGTTTTTAAATAAAAGCTTGTTTTATTATATTGCCCCAACGTTTTATCAGTTGGTTGTTGCCTTCATCAGGGGATTCGTATTGACAAGACTATTTAGCGTTCACGTAGGTTATATCATAATAAGACGAATTTTGAACATTACAAAACAAGTGCATTAATTTGTCACACCTTTTATCTACTCTCACAACTTATTTTATTGCAACCTTGTAGCCGTTTGCTAATAGATGGCGCCAGCTGTAAGTGCCAGTCGATTCTGCCATAACCTAACCGTCATAAGGCGAGCTTAGGCATATGGTAAATATGGTACCGCCTCAACATAGTAGTGATTTTCTTTTGACGTCATATTCTTTTGGCTTGGTTTATGATTTTGTGTCAAATAATAGTCATATGAGGGAAATGTCAAGACGTTTACGGAGATGCTGCTTTAAGTGAAACCATGTGTCGAGATTGGTTCCGTCGCTTTAAGAGGGTGGAGATTTTGATGTTGACGACCGTTCGAGTTTCGTTTCGAGGAAGACGAAAATCTTTCAAAAACACTGAATTGACGGCATTGCTTGACAGGGATCTGTGTCATATACAGGTAGAGCTCGCTCTAGTGCTAGGGGTTACCCCCCAAGCCATTTCCAAGAGATTACATGCGTTGGGAATGATTCAAAAGCAAGCGATTTGGGTTCCTTATGCGTTGAGGTCAAGGGATATTGAGCGTCGTTTTTTCGCCCGTAAAAAACTGCTTTAGCGACAAAAAAGGAAGAGGTTTCTTCTTCGTATTGTAATGGGTGATAAAAAATGGATTCTTTACAGCAATTCAAAGGAAAGAAAGTCATGGAGGCTGCCCGATCATGCTTCTATATCGTCGCCTCGGCCGAATATTCACGCTGCGAATATTATCCTCTGTATTTGGTGGGACCAGGTCGGTGTTATTTATTAAGAGCTGTTGAAACCAAGTGAAACTACTACTGGGGATAGGTATCAACTTCAATTAATGCGATTGAGCTGAGCTATGCGTGAAAAACGCCCACGATACGCGGAGAGGCACGAAAAATTTATTCTTCAGCATGACAACACTCGGCCTCACGTGGTCAAGCCCGTTAAAACCTACTTGGAAACGCTGAAATGGAAAGTCTTTCCCCATCCGCCATATTCTCCAGATATTGCGCCGTCCGGTTATCACTTGTTCCGTTCGATGGCACACGGTCTGACTGACCTGCAGGTTCCACTCATATGATGACATCAAGGAAGGAATGGGTAGATTCGTGGATAGCCTCAAACGATGAATAATTTTCCGTGACGGAATCGGAGCTTTGTCAGAAAGATAGGAAAGATAGGAACAGTTTCACCGTGATGGAAGACGGCTGAGCTTTACCAGATAAATGGGAAAAGGTAGTAGCTTAGCGATGGGTGATGGATTTCAGTGAATCTTTTGTAAACATGTTTTCATTATAAAGTTGAATTTTTATATTAAAAAACAGAAAAAACAGCGATAACTTCGTTGCGCACCTAATACTAATTCGTAGACTGAATTTACTTAAATTTTTGGCAATTATTTTGTTCAATTAATCAATGATTTATTCAGTCATTTAATTAGTTAATAATATTAGTTAATATTAATTAATAAATAATTATATTAATAATTAATATTTAATAATTAATAAATAGTTAATAAATTAATCAATTAACGAATTAATCTATTAATGAACTAACCAATTAATCAGTTAGCCAATATGATAATAATTATAAAAATGTAGTAAGAATTAATTAAACTCAATTTATTAATGAATATATCATCGCTTTGTTTAATGAATTGGTAAAACTATCAAATCAATCTATCAATCAAATCAATTAATGTCTGATTAACCAATTAATCAGTTAACCAATTAATCAATTAGGCAATTTAGCAGTCAGGTGCGTAACTAAGCACTGAAGTTGTCAAGCAATAAAAGCCATCATTTTGCAATTTTCCCCTCATCCTCACTATTTCACATTAATTACCAGTTCATATATGTAGGTATTTCTTCCCCTTCTGTAGATTTATCACATCCTTTTCATTCATTCTTTCATCATACATCTGTTTCCCTCTCCCGTCCACAAGACGGAAGCTATTTAAGCTGATGTAATACTGTTATCATTGGTTGTAACTTAAAATTTATATCATTCAGCAAAACTTCAAAAGTGTCTGGTTGTTGCAATTGAGGCAGCCACACATTGACGTTCTGTGCGATGATGCAAGTTTGACGTCTGCTGGTCTTTGGTGATAAGCACAAAACAGCAATTGCAAAATGACAGAAAAAAAAAGACTTTTCATTTTTTTCTGCTTTCCAAAAAAGGTCAACGCTAAATGATTACAAGCAAAAATCAAAACTTGAAATTTTGTCCATTGATTAAATTGAGAATTGCAATAAATCAAAGCAAAGCAATTGCATTTTCTACATGCAACACACACATGCACACATGGAAGCAAACGAACAAAGCCACTCTGAACTAGTTTAGAGTGTGTTTAGTGATTGCAGCATGATGCAAGTTTATGTTCAAATTACTACAGCAGTTGAGCTTTGAGCTATTACAGTGAGCAGTCAAGGCAAAACTGGCAGCAGCATTAATTGTTTAATCAACAACAACTCACCACCAAATTCTGTGCGGGAAGGGGAAAAGTTTGAAACATTTCAGTTTACATCAGATTGTATTGGAATGCCATTGAGAAGTGCTTACCTGTAAAGAGAACAAAATAAAACAAATACATTGTGGTATATAAAGCAAACATATGTGCAGGATGGCAAAAATAATTAGCTTGTATGGAATGTGTGGCCCATTACGTTCTTTATTGAGAACATTTTTGGTACAAAAGTGGTGTAAATTTTCGAACCTTCTCTAAGACATTGGAAAATGATTGAGTTATTACATGGGCGCAGCAGAATGCCTGAATAATAATCCTAATTTTAGCAGATGAAAGGTAATCCTAATACCCAAAAAGTACATTTCCCAAGATATTTAAATCTGATTCGTATTGACACCAAATGGACATTTGATCCTCAAAGTAACATCATTTTATCAATTTATTTATTTATTTGGCCTGTAATTTAAAGCCTTCCGGTCAATTATATCTTAATTACAACATACAACAATTTATAAAGCGTGTCCCAACAAGAACGCAAGATTTAAATTAGGCGCCATTCGAAGTGTCCTTGTTTGACATTTGAACAATTGTTACTGTTTGCTAGTAAAAGGGACGAGGTTAGTAAAAGTGGAGCGCTACGCGATTGAACAACGCATTCTCATTGTGAAATTGTTTTACCAAAATGGTGAAAGTTTTGCGGCTACAGTTCCCAAATTGGGGTCACAATAATGCTCCAAAAGAGTCAACTGTAAAAAGATTAATGGATAAATTTGTCAAAACTGGGTCTGTTAGTGATGTAAAGACAACAACGCGCCTTCGACCAGGTCGATCGACCGTAAATGTCGTAGCTGTATGTGATGATGTCGCTCAAACTCCATCCACCTCAATTCGACACCGAGCTCAGCAAATTGGTGTCTCCAAATATACTATGCAGCGAATTTTGACGAAAGATTTACATCTTCATGCATACAAAGTTCAGTTGACTCAGGAACTGAAGCCAGCTGGCCATAGACAGCGAAGGGAGTTCGTTAATTGGGTATTGGAGAGACAACATGAAAATGCTGATTTTGCCGATAAAATCATCTTCAGTGACGAGGCCCATTTCCATCTTGATGGCTTCGTCAATAGGCAGAATTGTCACATTTGAGGTGTGGAAAATCCTCGAGTGATTCACGAGCAGCAAATGCATCCTCAACGTGTCACTGTGTGGTATGGATTTTGGGCTGGAGGAATCATTGGGCTTTTTTTTATGAAAATGAGGCATTTCAAGCGCGGACAGTCAATAGTGTTCGGTGTCGCGAAATGATAACCAGTGTTTTCGTGCCTAGAATGGAAGAATGTGGAGGGCATGTGGTTTCAACAAGACGGCGCCACATGTCATACAGCCAAAGAAACACTTCAATTGCTGCATCAGTCATTTCAATCTTGCGTTCTTGTTGGGACACCCCTTATAAGCTAGAAGATAATCGGTATGTAATAACGGCTGCTCACAATTTAATTTAAAACAAAATTTTACTAGAAAGTCTGAAAGTGTGGCTGAATGTGTCTTTTATAAGAATAAGGAAATAATTTTAAATGGTTCGATAGAAAATTATAAATTCGTGCTACCCTCACTACAAAAGCACAACCCATGAATGTGGTTATTTTAGAAATAAGAAGCTGTTTATTTTGAGTGTAATGTGAAAAATTTAACGAACTGAAAAGAAATTGAGCACTACAAAGTCCAACAACTTTATAAAATAACAACAAAAAGCTAATTCAAGTATGAGGTCCGCAATTAAGTTCCCGCTGTTTGTCAACAGATGGCGCCAGCTGTAAGTGCTAGTCGATTCTGCCATAATCTAAACATCATCAACCAATCTTAGTCATATAGTAAACATACCGCCTCGATATAATAGTGATTTTATTTTGACGTCATATTCGTTTGGTTGTGTGAATATGTATGATTTTGTGCCAAATAATCGTCATATGCGGGAAGTGTTGATTTTCTTCTTTCAATTGAAGAAAGCGGCGGTTGAAGCTCATGGACAGCTTTAGAACGTTTACGGATATGCTGCTTTAAGTGAAATAACGTGTCGAGATTAGTTTCGTCGCTTTAAAGATGGTAATTTTGATGTTAAAGAAAGTTCGCGTGAAGGAAGACGAAAAAACTTCGAACGCACTGAATTGGCGGCATTGCTTGATTGGGATCCGTGTCAAATGCAGGTAGAGCTCGCTTCAGTGCTAGGAGTTACCCGCCAAGCTTTTGCCAAGCGATTGCATGCCTTGGGAATTATTCAAAAACAAGCAATTTGGGTTTCTTATGAAACCAAGTGAAACTGCCACTGGGTATCGGTATTGACTTCAATTAATGTGATTGAGATGAGCTTTGCGCGAGAAACGCCCACAATACGCAGAGAGGCAGAGTGATTCAAAGTAATATAATATGAAAAGGAAAGTCCCCCTTCCGACTTATTCCAAAGATATTGCGCCATCCTATTATTACAAAATTGAACAGCGTTTTGTAAAACCGAAAGTAAGACAGGAATCTGAGATAAAATTTTCCTATGTCTGTAAAAAATATGATGAGTAGGTGAAAAATTGATTGAAAAATCGACTTTTCGATGTGCTTTGACAATAGTACTCAAATCTACCATGCTTTGCCACATAGTGCACCCAAATGAAATCGGGATAATGTGTATCAAGTTTTTATTTCTTACGGAGCTAAAAATTCCAAAAATTTCCATTTGTTTGCCATGTTTCGCCTTGATCGTCTTTGTCGAAATGATATGATATTTATATAAAATAGCGATATCGTGAGTAATACTACATTGAAATGCCGAGAAGACAATATGATTTAGTTCAAAGGCTTGCCTTTTAAAGCGCAAGATGAAGATGTTAAATCATTATAGAAATGAAGGTACGCAGTCAAATACAAAGCTCCTTTTGACCCGTCCATCCAATGTGCCTCTCTTATCTATATATTACATCAAATAACTTCACTAGCGGCTACCTCTATAATATCCAATACATTATTTACAGCTTTTACTTTTAAATAACCTTCCTTCCAATACACATAAATTATTTTTAGCATTACATCTTTAATTTGTTGCTTTAACTCGTTTAAGGTAATTTCGTTTTATTAATTCACTTCCCTTTCATGTTGTGTGTTGCCACTTCATGTTTCCCATAATGTTTCGTGATTCGTGGCCATCTCTCTTCCCTCGCCACCTTTCGTTCAACTTAATCCTAATATCCTTTTTTCATGCTCATTCATTTTGTATCCTTTCAAAATTACCATACATTTCTATACATTCGTTGGCGTTTAGTTTTCATCCTTTCACCACGGCAAACAGGATCAAAGTTGAAAAGCATACAAGCAAAAAAAAAATACGAACAGAAAACGGAGAGACTCCATATAAACAAAACGGATGTCACGCGATGATTTGTATCCGTTTTAATGTTTTTTTTTTTTTGCTTTCTTTCAGCTGTTTTGTTTTCACTCTTTTCCGATGTCATTTGCGCCATTGTATAGAAGGATGTTAACAGTTAATTTCATTTTTGAAATACATGTTGAGAATAACAAAACCGACAGCACCAGCAAACGGACGAGGAAGCGGCAAACAGAAGGATGTACGAGTACGTTTGTGTTGTTATGGTGATGATGCTTATACTGAAGCCACGACGAAGGTTAAATTTTGATAAGGATTAAACACAACTGCCAACGGTAAGTAGAAATTTTCAAATATTTAACTATACATTATGATGGTTGATTAGAAAAAAAAACTTGGATTAGTGTTTGAGCTTTTCTGTAGAATTTAATGATCTCCCTCTCTGCACCTCTTTTATCAAGGATATTGCATGTCTCTAGAAAGTAATGCACGCCAATCATTTCTACATAGGGCCAAGACTGCATATCGTACAATTTCAAGTCAAGGAATTTCAAATCTACCCAACAAATTTCCAGCATTAAAACTTTGTGTAAACCGTAATCAATTCCAAGCAATGTGAAAATTTTTTGCGATAGCATTATTCTATGCACGGAGAAGCAAAAATTTTGCTGTGGCGCTGTAATGCCAGCTAGTTTGCTAAGTTTATCAGACAATATAAAAGCTCATACATGGCCACCTGCTAGTCAGTTAAAAGCTCAATTACAGTACACACGATTAAGCCAAAATTTGGAAACAGAATTGCAGAAACATTTTATAGTGAATAAGATAACAAACTTATTTCTAAATATAGGGTGATTTTTTAAAAGTAGTTTTTTTAAATCGAATAAAATACTCAAATTTGCATTTCGTATATTAAAATTTTTTATTCTAATCGATAAATTGGTCTTTGCCATTTAATTTTCAAAGATAATTTCATGTAAATGTTGTACGAGGCTAGGTCTCAAAATGTCCATTCGGAAGGCCCAATTTTTCATCACTTTTCCGAGCATTTCAGCCTGTATTCTACGAATAACGCGTGTAATGTTATCCTATAAGGCTTCAACAGTGTTCGCCTTGCCCACATAGACTAATGACTTGACATAACCCCACAAGAAATAATCAAGAGATAATCAATAATCAGGAGATCTTAAGGGCCAACTCACAGGTCCAAATCGAGCAGTGTGGCACGTTGTACCGTCCTGATGAAACCACATGTCAACCAAGTTCAACTCAGACAATTGGTGGTTGAAAAACACATGCGAAATCGCTGAGAACGGCGACGAATTGACATTTCACGATTGTCATTAACACTGGTCGCTACGGCTGCAATATTTTCTCCGGTACGCACTCTACGCATGCGAGTCGATGATTTTATGTCCAACAAAGTAAATTTAGTGCGAAATTTGGAGATAACAGCACGAATTGTTGATTCAGCAGGTCGACTATAACGACCATAAAATGGTCGTATCAAACGATGGACATTTGTCACAGAGCACGAATTTTGATAATAAATTTCAACAATTTGCAATCGTTACTTGTTTGTTAGTCTTTCCATGATGAAATGGCAGAGTATACTGTACACTTTTCACCTTGACAAATGACGTTTAGACGCCATTACCAACCTGAAAAACTTATATCTTAAAAAATCACGATATATTTGCTTTTGGAAATTATGTGATGAATGAACTTTTACATTACAAGAATGTAATGAAAAGAATCGCTACATTTAGAGTACAAATCTAGCTTCGCACTGAGCCATCGGCACAACGCAAATTGATGGAAGTGCATAAAAATGTTCACGTGGTCACCTGCCTGTCCATCTGTTCTCCCACGATAAACATTAAGAGCATTTGTAACTATCGTATTGGGAACAGTTTTAACCAAAAACAAAAAAGAAAAAACTTAGTGTACGAGGGGTGGCCGAGGGGACCTTAAACTAATGTACGAGGGGTGGCGCGAGAGAAATTTTAACAAATTTTAATGTCATTTAGTGGAAAACGCTTTAGCAATTATCCTATAAATTAAGTGTTACATGACAGAAGTTCACAATCGATTAAACTCTAGACGAGCAACGAAAATTATAAAAAGTTTAAGATTATGCCATATAACCTAACAAGAACGCAAGATTTAAATGACTGATACAGCAATTGAATTGTTTCTCTGGCTGTAAGACATGTGGCGCCGTCTTGTTGAAGCCACATTCTCTCCACATTCATTTCTTCAATTCTAGGCACGAAAAAACTGGTTATCATTTCACGATACCGAACACCATTGACTGTTTGCGCTTGACATGCCTCATTTTCATAAAAAAAGGTCCAATGATTCTTCCAGCCCAAAATCCACACCACACAGTACCACGTTGAGGATTCATTTGCTTCTCGTGAATTACTCGAGGATTTTCCTCACCACAAATGCGACAATTCTGCTTATTAACGAAGCCATCAAGATGGAAATAGGCCTCGTCACTGAAGATGATTTTATCGGTAAAATCAGCATTTTTATGTTGTCTCTCCAATGCCCAATTAACGAACTCCCTTCGCTGTCCATGATCAGACGGCTTCAGTTCCTGAGTCAATTGGAGACACCAATTTGCTGAGCTCGGTGTCGAATTGAGGTGGATGAAGTTTGAGCGACATCATCACGTGCATCACGTTCACAATGAGAATGCGTTGTTCATTCGTATAGCGCTCCATTTTTACTAACCCCGTACCTTTTACTAGCAAACAATAACAATAGTGCAAATGTCAAACAAGGACACTTCGAATGGCGCCAAATTTAAATTTTGTGTTCTTGTTGGGACACCCTTTAGAAGTCCATTAAGTGGTTAAACAAAAAAAAACGTAATTTTCAAATATCTCGAAATTATGCTCTAAAGCCTAATAACCACAACTTAATAATTGATGTTCAAATTTACTTTGATTCTTACTTAATAACATAATCTGGCTGTCTGACCCAGCAACTTATTCTTTTCGGCCTTTGGACAAGCATTCCTCTGTGTAGCAGAGTTTAAACGAGGCCACAACGAACACCGTAATGGTGGACCACTTAAATTCCAATTAAGGTTAAGAAAATTCACAAAATGGTGCTGGATGATCGTCGGCAGTGGTTGAAGGTGTGTGAACTAACTGAAATGACAGACATTTCAAAAGTGTCCAAAGATTTGGAGATGAAAAAGCTGTGCGCAAGATGGGTGCCGCGTTTGCCGTCAAACAGCGTCAATAAGATGTTTCACCGCAAAGAAGCCGAATTTTTGCGCCGATTTACAGCCATGGATGAGACACGTCACTCCTGAGATAAAGGAACAGTCACAGCCGTGGACTAGAATGGGAGAATCGTGTCCAAAGAAGGCGAAGGCGTCTGTTTTTTTTTTTTTTTTTTTTTTTTTTTTTTTGGAATGCGCATGGGATTATTTTTATTGATTATCTTCGAAAAGGTAAAAACCATCACCCGAGAATTTTTTGCTAATTTGTTGTAGGGTTTAAGTGATGAAATTATGAAAAAAATTCCGCATTTGGCGAAAAAGAATGTGTTGTTTCATTAAGGCAATAATCCAGTTTACACATCCACCGTTGGGATGGCCAAAATTTATGAATTAAAATTAGAATATTATGTTAATTTATTGCAGCGTTAGGTGATGAAGTTATGGAAAAAAGGCAGCATTTGACAAAGAGGAATGTGTTGTTTCATCAAGACAATGCTCCCGTTCACACATCCACTATTAAAGAACTAAAGTTCGAATTGCTTAATCACGTACCTTATTCGCCAGATTTAGCTCCTTAGAACTATTTCCTATTTCCAAACTTGGAAAAATGATTCGATAGTAAAAGATTTGCCAACAACGAAGAAGTGGAGTCTGCGGTTGATAACTATTTTAAGTAGTTTGACAGCTCTTGCTGTCAACAAGGTGCATAAGCTTTGAATATCACTAATAAAAGTGTGTAAGATGTGTAAGTATAAAAGGAGATTACGTTGAAAAGTAAAGAAAAATTTTCCTAAGTTTTTTGTTTCTTCTTTGTTATGTCGGCTAGTTTTTGGGCCGCCAACGTACTTTAGATGGTGCATTGTTTACCCAGCTTTCCAGCTACAAAACACTGTGTATGGCTTAGTAAGTTTCTTAAAATATTTCCCACAACTTAATTACATCCAGAAAATAACTAAATGTCAAAAATTTCATAAAACGTATTATGTTGTTGGTTGGCTGATTTTTTTAATTCTGCTCACACTTTGTAATGAGCAACTACAACTGTTGCTAGTTGAAGTGCAGTTTAAAGAATGTTTTTGCGTTGAGTAGGAGCTGTTGTTGTTCTCATCCTCGGACTAAATAAAAGGACTGCAATTTCATGTCGAAAATCGCATACAATGAAACAGTGTACAAAAACCATTAGCCAAATTACCACTGCCATCATCATCTCCTTCAAGTAACCAGTTTTTACTATGTACTTCACAGCAACAACAACAGCACGTTGTTGTGTGTTGTTCAGTTCAGATGCTGATGATGCTGCTGTAGTTGTTGATGACGATGGTGTTGACGACGATGATGCTTTATTTAATGACGTATGAAATGACGATGATGAATGATTGTAGTTTACAAAAATTGTGTAAAAATTGTATGCAAAATTCGCATTGTTGCCACCGCACACTCTCAACAATTGTTGCCAACACAACCAAGTTAAGTAACAAGTGCTGCAATTACGCATGAGTTCTACGAAGCTCAACAATAAAAAAAAAAAAAAAAAAAAAACAAAGTACTGGCGGAGGGATTTAAAAGAGTTAAAACATCAAGGTTGTCAAATTAAAACACACCCTTTGTTTACAATGAATGTATGAGGTTGGTAAAGTTGCAAATCTTCAACTTTCCATCGCATAGAGAACTTGTCACAACTGAAGGGGGAAAAACAAATTCCTTCATATCCGACATATGTACATGAAATGGAGGAGCTCCACACATGTAGTGAACTTGCACCCATTAAAAGGAATATAAAGTTTAATGATTATTTCGAACGTGAGTTTGAGAATCTTTTACTAAACTTAAAAATTGCTCGATTCCAAGTGTTCGTCAGGGCATTCAGGTGACTGCCGGTGAAAGATAAACAGGTAGCAATAAATGGACTCGAAATCAATAATTGCACGAACGAACCATCTGTCGGATTATCGAAATCCTTTTTGCCACTAAGTTGACACAACTGTCGTCTATACTGCCTATGAGCTTGAGTGCGATTTTTCGGATTATCTCAGTTCAGTTTCTATAATGAGTAAAAATATCGTATAATAGATTTTTCCTCAAATTTTGCATCGCAAATGTAATTTGGAATCGTTAAAAATGTTACAGAAGGCTTACGGTATAACGACTTTATCAAAAGGACATTCATGTGAGCGGTACAGTGAAGATTTTCAATCGCTCTGGTCAATCAACAAAAGCTGGTTTTCAACAGAAGCTAACATCGTTCATAAGAGCGGTACAGTACATTCGATGTCAGTTGAGATGTGACGGAAGATTCGCAATCGCTCTGGTCGATCGTTAACGTTTTCAATAGAAGCTAACATTGTTCATATGAGCGGTACAGTGCATTCGATGATAGTTGAGATGTGGCAGAAGATTTGCCATCGCTCTGGTCGATCACTAACGTCTTGCACAGAAGCTAACATCGTTCATATTAGCGGTACAGTGCATTCGATGATAGTTGAGATGTGGCGGAATATTTGAAGCTAACATCGTTCATATGAGCGGTACAGTGCATTCGATGACAGTTGAGATGTGGCCGAAGATTTGCCATCGCTTTGGTCGATCATTAACGTTTCCAACAGAAGCTAACATCGTTCATATGAGCGGTACAATGCATTCTATGTCAGATGTCAGTTGAGATATGGCGGAAGATTTGCAATCGCTCTGGTCGATCATTAACGTTTTCAATAGAAGCCAACATCGTTCATATGAGCGATGCAGTGCATTCGATGACAGTTGAAATGTGGTGGACGACATCAAGGAAGGAATGGGTAGATTCGTGGATAGTCTCAAACGATGAATAATTTTACCGTGACGGAATCGGAGCTTTGTCAGAAAGATAGGAAAAAGCTAGCGATGGGCAATACTTTCAATGAATTATTGGTAAACATCTTTTCATAATAAAGTTGCATTCTTATAAAGAAAAACAGCGAGAACTTAGGTGTGAACCTAATATTAGCGGCGCATAGAATCCCCTCTTTTGTAACTCTGCCAAAACTAAAACTCCACTAAGAGCTGTCATTGTCATTTGTTGGATAGAAAATGGGAAAAAGTCTGCTCAAATTATGTGGCATCAGCAATATTTATTTCCTATTCATGAATTCAAGGATGACGGCCAAATCCAAAAAAAAAAAAAAAACTTCTAGCAATAACGCAGTCCTACAACATATACGATAGACTAACCACAAAAACCACAATATGCATATAAGCTGATTCAAATATTAGACAGGAACCGGCGACAACAATAAAAATAATGTCATGGGGCACTTAATACATTCAAACAATTAGAACAAGAGGACTTCGCCCTGAATTTTCTTTCAACTCCCAGTTGAACACCAAATGATAGGGTTCGTGTTAGCCATGTTATTTTTGTTGAGGTTTTCATATGTACACTTTCATAGATTTTGAAGTTGGCTATCCTATGGTTTTTTGTTTTTGTTGTCTTCCTTAGGCTCTCCCACTGGCTGTGTTGATGTGTGTTACAAGGGCCAACACTAACATGCGGTTATGTTAGAGTGCCACTGACATGACATTGATGTGATGCGTCCTTCTGTTTTGATGTTCTCTATGGGGATGAACATGTAACGTTAGTGTACATTCCAACAGGGTATTTTTGGGCGAAAGCAGAGAGAGAAAAGACATCATTTCTAAATGTTGCATGCACATGTCATGCTCGTGTTGCAGATAAGGACGAAGATTAAGTGTGTTCCAAGCTAAAGTTTGGAAAGATTGCTGTCTAGCATGTGTAAGTTTTCATATGTCAGAATGACTCTAGGGAAGGAAAATGCATCATGTGAATGGTGTGTGTGTTACATGTAAGGAGGACCAATGAAAACACTTGTTTTTGCTTTATAATTGTGAGGGTACACAGGACTTAAAGGACTTCTATAATGGGAAACAACTAATTTTAGGTACTCTTCATCTAATCCATGAATCTCGTCTAACCATTAACGCTTATAAAAGGTGTTTGTTTGGACTGATGGAGGGATATTTAAAACAAGATATCCGTTATCTCCAAACGGTGACATCAGAGGCAGTCTTAACAAAAGGAGTTTGTTTCAGCTGTGGAAGGGTTTTGGAGGAATAATCATTGGGCTAAGTATGGTGGAAGAGTGACTAACTACAAAGCCAATTCGTGGAGCTTAGCCATGACGAATAAGCGCCTGGAAAGACGGCATGCTAGACAGCCCTCTTATCGTAAGTAATGTTAACTCGTTTTCCGATGAAAATAGATATTTTTAAGTCTCCTACAGTAGCCATTCCCATCATTGGAGCGGTCCTTTAATAAGTATGCCTCTTAGGGTGATTGTTTCTATCATATATTCAATACGAGTATCATAGAATACTACTTTTAATTCCTTAATTGTAAAATTGCGGTTTAACCCTTATCATATTTGCAATAACAAGGCGGATTGCTATTGCTTAAATCGACGCAAATTTGTTTGGGATGATCAGTAATGTAATTTATGGCTTCTCAGGAGTTTTTTTTAGTTGTTACTAATGGAATGGCAAATTCAAAATAACCTCTATCCTATGGAGAGTTTTAAAACGACAAAGACTGCGTACATTTTTGAATTATTCTTCTGAAATAAATTTCACAGTTAAATTTCATACAGCTCTCTCATACATTTGAAATCAATACAATATTTATTATTACAATATGGTATTATCCAAAAACCGCCGGTCTGGCAAGGCTGTGAGCCGTGTTATTTATTTAGTAAAGAGTCTGCCATTTACGAATACGAACCGTTTAACGACTGAGGAATACAAAAAAATATCTAAAACTTACTACAAAAGTGGTGATTCAATCATCAGCTTCCAAACGAACAAAATTTTCTTCAGCGATAAAGCTCATTTCACACGGCTCGGAGAACTCTGAAGTGATTGCGGAAAAGCCATTGCATTCGGAAAAATGACTGTTTGGTGTGCATTATGGTCTGGAAATATAATTGGGTCGTATTTTTTCGAAAACTACCTCAAAAGGATCCATTGTATTTCGTCCATAATGGCAAAGTCCAAGCGTTATAATGGAATAATAGTTTCATCGAAATCATGTGTGTGTTTTATTTAACTTTACTTGAAACCGAAAAATGAATAACCCTATATATATAGGTACATACATATAGGTATACACCACTTCATACCGCAAAACTGTAACACCAAGAACGAGGCATCTAAGCCACATGGTATCCATCCACTTTCACCTTTAATGACCTTTTAAGTCGATTGAGCGATGTCTGTCTGTCTTTCCAGCTGGCTAGTAGACATGATAACTGGCGAAAATCTTTGTGTAACTTCTTAAAGCTTAACACGGCCTAATATTTTGCCGTATTGGAGCTGGAACTGCAATTGGTTTATATCTATATAGTCCACATCTTCTAGAACTTTCCATACAATAGACCGAAAATTAACTTTTTTCCTTATAACTCCTAATTTCTGTACATTATTTTGATGTGTATCTGTAAGTTATATCAGAAAAAATTAGATGGGATAACCATGCCGCCTTTTCTCGTACCTCCCACAAAAATAACCGATGTAACCTATATAGTTTTAAGTTCACAACTTTTATCTGATTGCACTAAATCCAGTTGAATCTGATACATGGTAATGATTTGCTAAGGCAGTTTCTAAGAATGAAAGAGGACCGCATTGTTCCACCCCTTCTGGTACTGCGCATATAAATGTAATTCAATGCAATCCATATTAGATTCGTAGCTCCTGCATAGCAACTCTAATTTCTGTCAAGGGTTTGCTAATAAGGTAGTATTAGAGAATAAAAATTAACTGTATTGTCACGCCCCCTTCTGGCAGCTTTCACATAAATTATCCTTTTTTCCGAAATTCAATATTCTCCCTGATGAATGAGGATTGTGAGAAGCTCTCTCCCTCTCTCTCTCTCTCTCTCTCTCTCTGGTAGCTTCTACACAAGTTATCCGATTTTCTGAAATTCAACGTTTTTCCTAAGGAATGAGGAATGGTAGAAGCTTGATCTCTGGTATCTTCCCCACAAATTATCCGATTTTCCGAAATTCAATCTTTTCCCTGACGAATGAGGGATGTGAGAGGCTTTCTCCCTCTTTCTCTCTCTGGTAGCTTCCACACAAGTTATCTGATTTTCTGAAATTCAATGTTTTCCCTAAGGAATGAGGAATGTGAGAAGCTCGTTCCCTCCCTCTCCCTTACTCTCTCTCTCTCTCTCTCTCTCTCTCTCTCTCTCTTTCTTTGGTAACTTCCACACAAATTATCCGATTTTCTGAAATTCAATGTTTTCCCTGATGAATGAGGAATGTGAGAAGCTCTCTCCCTCTTCCTCTCTCTGGTAGCTTCCACACAAGTTATCCGATTTTCTGAAATTCAATGTTTTCCCTAAGGAATGAGGAATGTGAGAAGCTCTTTCCCTCCCTCTACCTTTCTCTCTCTCTCTCTCTCTCGTTGGTAGCTTCCACACAAATTATCCGATTTTCCAAAATTCAATGTTTTCTCTGATAAATGACGAATGTGAAAAGCTCTCCCATACCTCTTTCATGGGATGCCAAAGAATTTTATAAACCAACAAAATTTTTTCTCAAGTTTCCAGCAGTGGCCACAATAGTAACAAAAATTTTTGAATAAGAAAAATCACTGCGAAAAAAGTAAAGTAAACGGAGATTCTTCGTAGAGTCAGTCGAAAAGTTACGGCCAAGATTAAAACTATTTCATAAAAGCCATAAAAGAAGACAACAACAAAAAAACGGAGTAAAAAATCGTGATATAAAAATATAAGCAGGGTAAAGAGTACACGTGTACACATACTTGTTCCACGCATACTTGTTCTATTGTTAATTTAATTAGTTTTAAGAATTTAATAATGCGCATTTTTTTCAAGTTTAAAAATATGAGAAAAAATTAAAAAAAAACTATTGTTTTGCATTATTCCTGCGATGCTTTAAAGTCATTTATCATCATTTTCCGCACCGCAAACGTGTTAACACAATATAGTATAACAATAAAAAAGAATTACATGTTAGTTTAAAAGGACGTATAGATTCAATATAGTATAACACATTCCCAACAATATAATAAAAACAACAACAACAACTTGTATAAAGTGACAGCTTTACATTGAATTTAAACAAATACCAGTGTTGACACACATGTACGACAAAACCACACACTGACAATGCTAATGAGGATTCCCAGCGCTCCCACACTCATTCAAGGAAGCTTTACGATTTGTCATCATCATAGCGTCTCCTCCTTCTCCTTCTAGTCCTCCGCCTTCTTCTCCTAAATAAGCAAATAAATTAGATCATCATAATTCCTAGAACATTTGAAAAATGAGGCAAACGATCACGGAATAAACCCGAATAATTAAAAATTATATAATAGTGGGGGCGGGGAGTGTCCTTCTCTGTACAAATGTATGTATGTATATGTAAAAACAATACATGAAACAACAAAAACTAACACTTGCACTGGGACACTTTTCAGTGTTTACTAGATTACAATGTATGGTATGGAGAAAGCGACAGCTTATCGTATATTATAAACAGGATTGTATGTTAGGCGCCACAGAAAAGGCCTTCACATGATTGAGGGACCCCAAGTCGGAGATTTGTTTTACAGTTTGTCCAAAACTAAACAATTTTGAATTTATAAGAACTTTGTGCTAAACCTGGAAACATAGAGATTTAACAGCATAGAATGCATGCTGAAAATACTTCAGTAAGAACAACTAAACAAACTAACTTCCCATCAATGATAGAACTTCTTATATTTAACGATATTATACGCAATTCTACTTTCACATTCACTGAAAGACGTCTACTGTTTAACAATGATCCTTAACGTCAGTTTAAGAAGTTTCTACAGGACTTTAATAGTAAATGATGACCATGTTGTTGTCTTGTCTATTCTGTGTAAAATGTTTAACAATGTCCTTGCAACTGTAGACATGTGTCAAATTCAATTATTCAAGGTTAGCATTGCCTTTTCTTAAAGGCTGACAGCTACTTTAATTCTATTATCAAACTTGGTGTGGTTTGTTTGAAATATTTAGGAAATAAAGGTCAGTAGAATTAAAGAAAACCTAAAGTCTACTCTTTAATGATGATCCTTAGCGCCAGCTTGAGAAGTTTCTACAGAACTATAATAGTAAAGGATGACTATGTTGTCGTCTGATTGTTCAGTGTAGAATGTTTGACAATTTTCTTGCAACTGTAGACATGTGTCAAACTCAATTGTCCAATTCTCATTCATTTCTCCATTGAACAGCGCTTGATTGCAATTTAATTTTATTATCAAACTTGGTGTGGTTCGTTTGAAGTATTTGGGAAATGAAGGTCAGTAAAATTAAAGAAAACCTAAGGTCTACTCGTACTCTTTACGTACGCTAAGGATCATAGCGCCAGTTTGAGAAATTTCTACGGAACTTTAATAGTAAAGGATGACTATGTTGTTGTCTGATTGTTCAGTGTAGAATGTTTGACAATTTCCTTGCAACTGTACATAGGTAGACATGTGTCAAACTCAATTATTCAAAATTAACAATGCCTTTTCTTCATAGAGAGACTCACACCTGAACAGAGCGCTTAATAGTAATTTAATTTTGTTATTGTTTGAAATATTTATGAAATGAAAGTCAGTAGAATTTGAGCGAACTTAAGAAAGATTGTTATCTTACCATAAAATGTTGTCCGCTTGAATAAAAAAATACACCAATATATAAAAACGATCCAAAACTGAATTTTACTTATAGCGCAATTTTGGCCAGTGTTCACACTCGATTGGCAGGAAAATTTTTTTTTCCGAAATAAATTTACAATTTTGTTTACATAATTAATAACAGTAATATAATTTTAAATAATATAATTTAAACCAAAATGTACTCGTAAGTGCCATTTTGTCCAAAGATCTGCTGGCATAACTTGGACAATTTTTGAACCAAGTTTGAAGAAAGATTTCAAATTTGGGAAGACCTGCTTTTTCCAGCAACAGGATATTAAACATATAACTAGTTTTAGGTCCACATCAGTGCTGAAGAATTTCTAAACAAAAATCTGATAGCACCCGATCAGGATTATAAGATGACTGGCATGACATCACCTCGCATTCAAATTCCAATAGTTTTATGAATTTTTTTTTGAGATTTATAAAGTCAAATCTTTCTTCTTGCAGTACTTTATCAATCTTAATCAATTGTTGACAACAGACCACAAAAGTATACGTTTTGGTTCCTTGGATGCAGTTCAAAATAAACCACTCTCTTCAAATCCCATCAAATTAGCAAACAATATTTTTACAATTCAGAATTTGAAGTGGTCAATACATTGTTGCTGGGATCCCGATATATTTCGACTTACTTTTTTATAAAGAATCCATTTTTTATCCCCAATGTCTGCCAATACATTGATAAAATGGATCATAAGCTTTTCCGCTTTATTAAGTCTATTTCTTTCAACTCGTGTGGAAGACAAGTAAGACGTTTCGAATGGGTTTTCATGGTCTTGCGTGGCACTTTCAGCTTCTACTAAACTTCTCAAATATAGACTTGTCGGTCTGATTCTATAACTGCTTTGATTTCGTGGTCATGAATCTCGTTTAGCATGCCGCTCTGACCACTTCTTTTAAAGAGTGAAAATTTTATAAAGAAACCAGTTTCGATAAGTGCGTTCTATTAAGGCATCCAGGTCAAACACCTTACAAATATCCCAGTATACTTCCGTTGCATATTTTTATTTGTGCCTTCGTACTCACAATTCGATTCAAAAATAAATTCACCACTGAAAATTTTGTGACATCATTAAACGAGGCTTGAAATGTGAGCTAACAAAAGCGCCATCTACGTGATAAAACCGGAAATCACTTTTTTTTTACCAAAGCAATAAATAGCAATTACTGAAAAGTAACACACATTAACATTAACTTAAAAAAAGCGAATCGTCAGCAATCTAGGTGTGACAGCTGTTCATAAAATGAAAGTTGATTTAAAGGGGGCCACACACAGTGTTGCCCCCGTTATCATCAGGCCAGGCATAAAGGAAAACAAATTTCCCCTCACCTCATGGGTGGGAAATGAGAGATTCATGGGCTTTTTAGATTCACTAAACGAGAGCTTCTGTTTGATACTGATTACTAAGACAAGTTTTAGAAACTTTTACTAGACTACTTGGTTGCTCGATCACTCAAAGTGTTTGTCAGCGCCTCGTGGTGATCGCTGCTCACAGAAAGGAAGATGATTGTGTCGGCGATAGAATCCATGATAACATGAAATACTAATCATCAATCTACTAGCTATGCTTCGAAAAGGTAGTGGAACGATGACTTCCCTTTCGCCACATTTTCGCCGGATATATCACTGCTTTTGTCACTCAGATGTGAACCATTTTTACAAGAAACAGAACTTTAAACTACAGGTTACAGCCCATCGCACGACCTTTTCAACAGACATCTGGTAAAGACTACAATAAAAGCTGCGTTAAAAACATTTGGTACCATCTGCAATGAATGCCATATGTTACTTACACACCCTGATCATATATGTATATATACATATTTATATCTACATCATTGATCAAAAGCTTTGATATGTTACTGCAGCCTTCTCAAACATTTAGAAGCAGTCAGCAAAAGTTGGCCTGAAGGTAAAAGAGTACAAAACCAAGTTATTTGTTTTGACGAACAAAAAATCTTCTTGTTTTGGACGCTGAGTGAACGTTGAGAACTATATTTAGAGTGGCTCCACCGTAAATAAAGCTAATGATATCAGCGTGGAGATTAGGAGAGGGCTATGCAAACATATATTGATATTGATTTAGTAATAGGTGTAACGACAAAACTCTCTGTCAACTAATAAAAATTCAACTGTACCATACACAAGCCCTGAATGTCCCGCTATGCAGCAATAGAATCTTGGAATGCAACACATGCAGCTGAATTATTGCTGCATATTTTGTAAAATATATGGAACCATCATCGTTAACAAAAAGCATCCTGTGAATCATTTAATGAATTATGAGTTGTATCATTACCTACCTTGCCATGAGGCACGCCATCATCAAACTACAACGATTGTACCAGCTCTTATTCGACAAGAAAAACGATACGCCTGCGCAAAAGACGACCAATAAAAAACTCCATTCAAAAATCACTTTATTTTGGGAGAAGAATCCCAGAGGATTCTCAAAAAAGGCTTGCTGTGAATCGTACAGTGCAGTCAACATCTTAGACTGCAGTTAACATTGACAAATTGAAGGAAATGGTAGTTGAAAATTGTTATCTAAGTTCGAGAAAAATAGCCACTGAACCTTTTGTATCTCACGAATGCATTCGTACCATTGTACGCTATCGTTTGGGTATGAAACACGTTGAAACTCGACTAGTTCAGAAATACCTGAATCTTCTTCAAAAACTCAATCGCGTAAAGGTCGCTGAAGATATGCTAGAATGAGTCAATTGCGACTCCACATTCGGGATGGCTCCTTCTAGCTGAGCCGAAACAAGAAAAACCACGTCAAAGTCAAGGTAGTGTTGTGTCTTTTTCTTTGATCATCGCAGTGTTGTGCACCTCGAATCATTGTCAGAAGATTAGACGGCAAAAAAAGAATATTATTTTGGTGTTGTACGGAATTTAAGAGAATAAAATCATCGAAAATGGTCAGATTTGTGCAAAGAAAACTCACGGATTTGGCAACACGTTAACGATTATCGTTGTAAATGAAATTCGGGCCAAACACTCAGCAAATATTATTACCATATTCACTTGATATGGCTCCGACAGACTTTTTTTCTCTTTTCAAAACTCAAATTACCATTTTGAGGCAGCCGATTTAAATCGATAGACGACATAAAAGACAATTCACGTTGAGAACTGAAGTCTTTTTCGGAAAGTGCATTTGAAAACAGTTTTGATAGTTGGATAATTGTTCGACTTAAATGTATCATTTCGGAAGTAACACATTTTGAAGGCGATGTAGATAATTTGAATGAGCAATAAATTGACAAATTCCCAGTACTTTTTGACAAAATGTATTACTGAAATTAGGCAGCTTCTTAAGTTTTCCGATAGTTATAGAAAAAATGTGACTTAATGAGCTCTAAATTCACTCATTCGTATTGATGAATGAACTAAACTCCGGTATGTGTACTCGTATAATAAGAATTCTGTCCTAGCATTTTATAAATGAAAAAACATTGTTTCAGGATAGCCGAGATTGAACAATGACATACGGAATATGGGCACATCGCTGATTCTAGTGAAAGCCTGTAAAGGCATTAGAAGAAGAATCATAAATCATAATCCGAATATCCTTTATATCGTTTTATATTAAGATACAAATGCACAGGTAAAAATATGTGGTGCGATTTTCTCCTTTAATGTTTTGGGTCGCCCGCTTTACGGGAACTCATGATTGTTCTAGAACGCTGAACAATTTTCAGGTACTTTCTCACGTACCAAATTTCTTTACATCTCATGAATGAGTCATAGTAGGGATTTTCACATTCAGTGAACTTACTTGTTTAATGACGATTCCAAACGTCACAGTCTGAGTAGCATTTACAAGATTTGTCAATTATTCGACTACTCGAAGTGTTTGTCAGACGCATCGAGATGACCACTGCTCAGATGATAATAGGTTGTGTTGAACCCGCGATCATGCGAACAGTAGTCGCTTGTACTAACCATTGAAGATCAACCAGCTTTTCCAAATCAACTCTATTGGCCTGTTATCTGAGAGCCCTGAAGGTTCAGTTCTCATTCCATATCTGCATTAATGAATAAAGATTAGACATGTGTGAGTGTCATGTATACTACACCATTTGCACCAAACCCCCCCACACACACACACACAGATATAAAGTAATCCAGCTAGGATTTGTGAATTGTTGTCGCTCTTTATGTTTATGACATTTGTCATGTTGGCTTGTAAATGTGTGCGTCTGTAACACTTGCCTTCCGTGTGTGTGTGTGGGTGTGTGTGTGCATACATATGTGAGTTGGCGTTTAAGAGAGTGTTAAAAGTAGGTGTTGGTGCAAACCACGATATGTGACACTTTCTTTAGTTTTTGCGGTCACAGAAATATTATAAGATTGATAGTGTGGCAGATTGTGAGTAGAGATACGAAAGACGGTCGTTAGAAATTACAAGCAATTCTATTAACTTTAACCTAAATGTATGTTTTGTTAATGAAATATAATTTTGTTTGTGGTAAAATGTTATGTATTGTTATGATATATGAGTTCCGTTCATGAATCGCATGGACGCAAGGTTATCATTTATCATTTTTAATAGAATACATATACATATACATATATTTTTAATATGATACATATTAGAAAAGGTCCAAAATTGGAAGGTTTCCTTTAAAATAATGAAACAAATATTCAGACTAAAATTGCATGTATTCAAAGCAATTACATAGTTTGTATCTACAGCGGGCATGTAAATTCAAAGATGATATTCAAAAAGTTGCCAATGGGAAATTGTAATTACAACTTTTTTTAAGTTTCTTGACTATTTTCCTAGATATCGGTTGCCGTTGGCTTAACATAAGGTCTAAATATTCGCAATGTCAATATCATCATGAATTGAAAAAAATACTGTCGCAATTCAAGGCCATACTTTTTCTTCCATTTTTTTTTATCGTAGGTATTCTGATTTCAAACATGATCTCATTCACACATCTTATCACAGAAAAATAAACTGTACTGCACAATAATTGTGGTCTGACACTTAAGAGCTTAATACCGTTACCGTTTCATAATACACCGACTGCATACACTTCGTTTTTATATTCTGAATAATTTAATGCGCCCCCTATCATGCTTTAATTGTACTAACTCAGAAATCGCTGACGACGCCAACTGCAATCGTATGAAAGCTACAGGTGCTTATGAAAAGTATAAATAATTTAATAATATAATAATTTAGATTTGATGTATACAAAATAGATTTAATGAAATGGCCCACGGGCTCGTGGGGCACCACATTGCCGGGAAAACGGATTTTTGGGACAAATTGACGATATATTATATTACAATTCTCAGATAACCAATTCATTTCTATATTTAATAAAAGGGAATAGTATTGTGTACTAAAAGTTTTCCTCTGATTGTATTTTTATTTTTATTTTAAGACAATTAGTGCAAAAATTATTTTTTTTCTATTATGCAAAGATGTATATTTTAGTCCTAAATGTCAGCCACCTCTCAAAATTTAGCAATCACTAATAACAGATCTGAACAAAATTCATTATTTTGACTTTCGCTAAAATTTGAAATATAGTTTCTGTAAAATCTTAAATCGAAGATTGTGAAACTGCTTTCAAACATTTTACTTCGATTTGGTGCCAAAACTTCGAAATTAAGTGATTTCTGGACGCTCAAACGCCATTATTTTGCGAAGATCATGCTAGCGCCTAAAGTTAGGCCACGGCAAAAATAGCACGCGATAAGAACTTCTCAGTGATATACATTTTACTATTCCGCTTGTGATAATTATCCATATGCCATGTAAATTTCGGACAAATTTCGAAAACTGTCTAAAATGAAGACTAAATTGTTTACGCATAAGTTACTATAAGTTATGATTTGACGATTTAGCGAATGCCCGCTCTAAAGGCACCGGCTTTAAACTATCTTTTACGAATTTGAGCTAAATTATAGATTTAAAAAGCTTTCAAATCACCTAATTCCTAACTATCTTTAGACTTTGAATGGACATAGATATACTATGAATAGATAATACACCACATTATTGAAAACTTAATTAATCGAAAACGGGAAAAGATATAACAAAGCTTAAAGTGCTTTTAAAATCGATATAGTGGATGGGTTTACAGTGAACGCAGTTGCTCACCGTTTGAATACGTTGCAGGCAGATACTGTCATCTAATCCGATGTCTGGAAAACCAAAACCGACTTAAGAAAACTGTTTCTAGTTTAAGGTAGCTTCACAACCACGGTTAATTGAATTCCAAATCGAAATATTTGACACAATTTTATAATAGTATCAGTAGCAAAATCTCTTGCATTCCGTGACGCAAAACGCAGGAGAACTTCCCACATTTAATAGGGTTAGATGGACTTTTAGACTCAGGGCCTACTAATTACTATTATGGACGTAAGTTTGGGAAGCTCTTAGCAAAGAGATTTGATAAATATGTCGATAATACAGATGATAATCACATATACAGGGTGTCCGTTGGGAAGGTATACTGCATTGTTTTGCCACCTATTTGGTAAACATTAGTCTTGACAGTTCATATTTGGCAGTCGTGAAGTAGTAACGTGGCAAAATTATTATGGAAAAATATTCGATAAACCAACTTGTTTTAATCGTTGAAACATTTTATCAAAATCAATCATCGATTACTGTGACGATGAGAAAGTTATGTGAAATTTATATATAAATTGATGTTTGTATACGGGAGAAAAAAGTGGATTTCTTTCTCCGTAGAGAGAATGAGTGAAAGGTAAGTTATGTTCATTAGCACTGGGCTTAGACAAGGATATTAATGCATCAATCCTTTTGTGCTTCCTAACCACTCCAATCGTGCACTTTTTTACTTGCTAGATAGATATGCATTAGTAAAATTAACCAGGATTAAGGAATTGTTTCCTAGGTTATTAATATGAAATGAACGACCGAACACACATCATTATTTGAGCGGCGGCCACCTTGATATGTCTGACGAACACTTCCAGCAGTTGATTAATCGCCAAGTCTAGTAAATACTTCCCAAACTATGACGTCGTTAGATTGTAGATTCCGTTGAGGGAGACTAAAAATAGAATGTATGTAAATTCACTGAATGTGAGGAGCTCTTCCATATCTCATTCATGGCAAGCAAGAGAATTTGTTTTTTTTTTATTAATATAAAGAAATGGTTATGAGCCTGTATGATTTAATTCCATTTTTATAGATAATTTTATATAATTACGACTATTGTTACCAACAACTCAATTGGCAGAAAAATTATGATGTTTTCTGCAGATTTTGTTGTGCTTTTTTTTTGTTTTTGTAAAAGAAAATATTTTTTTGCGATATGGTTTTATGGCAAGTCTCAAGTTTCAACTGACAACTATTCTATGGGAAAATTTAATATTGTTGTGAAATAATCTAATTACAATACACGAATGCTTTAACTACAGCGAAAGATTTCCACGAATACACAGCGTACTCGAAATTATAAACAATACGTTATTCAAAAATACTACTAGCATACTTTCAGGCTCTTTACTTTACAAGCAGCAACAAGAAAGCTTTCATGCAAAGCCTTTGATCAAATCCACTACAGCATACAATCACTACTCTTCGCCTGCTCCTCCAGGAGATAGTAAACTTTTTCTCTGTCTCTGTTTGCTAACCCAAATTAAGATGATTGTTACTAAAATTTATGATTCTCTTTTCCTCCCTTTTGAACTGTCAAATTCTCAATGTGTTCAAGGCTTCACATTGTCAATGCAATTTATTGAAAGTTCACAAAAAGATGAACGTTAAATTCAGATTGCATGCAAACTACACTACGATGACATGAATTACAATGGCTAGGCTTGAGGGGAAAGAGAATGTTGTAGCATTTGCTACAAATAAATTTTAGCTTGAGGTTTCACAGAAAAACTTAAGGTCAATTTAACTCGCTTTGTTTTTCGTCGGATATTGGCAAAAATGTTGCACATGATATCGGATGCCATATTGTACTCGTACGTGTCTGTTGAAACAAATTTAGCTTCAGTTTCTCTCTGGCTATCGTCTCTGCCACGCTGTACATGACCTCAAATCACACGAATTGAATTAAAATGTCTGTTACATTTTGGAAGTTGAGAAAATTGAGAGATGTAGGAAGAAACTGAAATTAATGTTAATGCAAAGTCAAGTAAGGGGCAATTTTGAGATTATTTTTGAGTAATGAAGAACAAATGTATTGACTCATTTGGGAAAATATGCAGTGAATTAACATGGATTCTCAATTTATTTAAAGATCCCTACAGGGAATGCTAAACAAATAATAAAAAATGAATAATATTAATTTAATAATATTAACTTTAATTTGATGGCGGAACGTGTTAGGCATTATAGTAGTAGAATAGTTAATTTCAGGGCGACATACTTAAAATATTATTTTCTAGCTTAAAGAATGAGCCAACACTTAAAATAGCTTACTACCAAAGCAATCAAAGTCGATTTTCGCAAGTTTTTCTTGAGGCGAATTTTTTACTAACGTAATTATTCGCCATAGATAGGAACAAGTGGTAATCACTTGATGCCATATCTGTACTACAGGGTGTCCAAACAAGAACGCAAGATTTAAATTTGGCGCTATTCAAAGTGTCATTGTTTGACATTCGAACAATTGTTATTGTTTACTAGTAGAAGGTACGAGGTTAGTAAAAATGGAGCGCTACACGAATGAACAACGCATTCTCATTGTGAAATTGTTTTACCAAAATGGTGAAAGTTTTGCGACCACAGTTTGCAAATTGCGATCAATTTGGGGTCATAATAATGCTCCAAAAGAGTCAACTGTAAAGAGATTAATGGATAAATTTGCCAAAACTGTGTCTGTTAGTGATGTAAAGACAACAATGCGCCTTCGACCAGGTCGATCGACCGAAAATGTCGCAGCTGTACGTGATGATGTCGCTCAAACTCCATCCACCTCAATTCGACACCGAGCTCAGCAAATTGGTGTCTCCAAATCCACTATGCAGCGAATTTTGACGAAAGATTTGCATCTTCAGGCATACAAAGTTCAATTGACTCAGAAAATGAAGCCAGCTGACCATGGATAGCGAAGGAAGTTCGTTAATTGGGTATTGGAGAGACAACATAAAAAGGCTGATTTTGCCGATAAAATCATCTTCAGTGACGAGGCCCATTTCCATTTTGATGGCTGGATTTTGGGCTGGAGGAATGATTGGACCTTTTTTTATGAAAATGAGGCATGTCAAGCGCAGTCAATGGTGTTCAGTATCGTGAAATGATAACCAGTTTTTTCATGCCTAGAATTGAAAAAATGAATGTGGAGGGCATGTGGTATCACCAAGACGGCGATACATGTCATACAGTCAGAGACCCAATTCAATTGCTGCATCATCTTGCGTTCTTGTTCGGACACCCTTTATAAGGTGGGCACATAAGAACATTCCAAACAAACTCCCGGAGCCTCTACTGAGTCCAAATTGACAAGCGCTACGTGACATTGTCCTGATGGAATACAATTCCTCTTTTTGTATTAGGCCAAAGTTGACCGCTTCTGGCCGATTGCTTTCTTCAGAAATTTCATTTGTTTACAGGTCCGAATTAACAGTTTGCAAGCAGGAGAGCAGTTCATACTAGATGATTCTCTGCCAATCCTACGAAACACATAGAAAAACCTTCCTGATCTTGAATCCTGGCTTCGCCATCGTTTACATCAGCTCACCGCGATTGGACCACGATCATTTTCGCTGGACGTTGTCATAAGCGATCTACGCTCTATTACCAGTTACCATCCGCTTCAGAAATGGATCGATTTTAGTGCGATTTCAGAGTGATTCGCAACTGGAAATTCGGTCCAATAGCCGTTAGCTACTAAAGTACCAACATATCGGTTTTCGTTTTGTATCCAGCCTTATCCAAATGGTTTCAGACGGGATTTTTGTGCAATTTTTGGCCCCTGGGTTATCAAAAAAGTGCTTACAGGCCATTCGGACGTGACGTTTTCCATTACTTTATCGACATTTTTGCCAATTGGCATTCCAGAGAGTGAACAAACAATGAAACCAAAGCAATTGCAAAACTGTGGAGTAATTTTTAGACTACGAAATACCCTCTAGCGCCATCTAGCGTATTCCAATCGCACTTCTATAATCCTAAAGCCATCTATGGGAAAAATAATGGATTTCTTTTTTACTATCTCTTATATATTTTTTATGGGTATGAAACAAATATTAATCAAATCAATGCCGTTTAGTTTAAACAAATAAATTCATCGATATTAATTATCGGTATTGACGACTCGACATTGTGACTCGACACTGGCTCGATGGTTGACACGTTATTTAAAGGCAGATCGGAAACTCCGGATCGTTTCGATAGTTTTGGTTGGTCGGGCTCGTTCTCTGTATCGCAGCTATGATTCGCTTTCGTCAGAAAAACAGGTTCAAATTCAGATTCAAGTTGTGTTGGTCGGCTTGATATGATATCGATGATTCATTTTTGGCAGGGATTAATTATCTAAGACTTGGCATTGTTGTGATAATCCGGTACATTGGTAATCCAGCTTCGATTCGGATTCGCATAGTAATTCAAGTTTATCCGCAATTCAAATTTAGAAAGATGATTGGAAATTTAGTTAATGGTTCGATTTAGTCAATAATTCAGAGTCATATCGGCGATATGGGATCGTACCGAGTGTTTCTGTCTGTATTCATAGCTGTGAAGCATCGAGAGATCAGATACGAAGAAGCGACTCTGCAAAACGTTCTAACTTTTAGTTCATTTAAAATCCGGTGCGGATCGGTAACTAAGAATACCGATATTTTGGTTCGTCAGTTATTCAGGTTTAGGTTAGACTCCCATCGATGATTCGAATTCAACGGATCGGATCGAAGACTTAAGATCTGAATATTCGCATTCATCGATAAATCCGTTTGCGAATGGCTATTCGGATATTTGGGTTCTTCAGTAAATTTAGGTTTAGGTTAGGCTCATATCGACGACTCGAATTCATGGGGAATTCAGGTTCAGATCGAGGACTTGAGATGTGATTTATATTCGAGTTCATCTGTGATTCCGTTTGCGCGAATAGCCGTTCGGAATCATATAAATGGTTTGGGTTCGTCGTACTTCCGTTTCGGCATTGTATCAGTGACTTGATTTCGCCAGGAAGTCTGGTTGGTTTGGTTTGATTTGGTATCGTATGGATATTAAAATTAGTCGATATTCCAGTTTACGGTGAAAGAATTGTTATCTTATGAATGATTCAATTTCGTCAGGAATTCAGATTCGTATCGGAGACGTGTGAATATCAAACATACTTAATTGCCATTAACATCTCATTTCGGAAAATTTTCTTCTGAACAACGGTTATTGAACTTTATTGTCAAAATTTTTATTCTGTGCGGAATGTTTTTTGGCATTTAATGATTTTACAGGCAATCTAAATCATGAGATTTTTCACCCCTAAATTACTCAATAAACCAGAGTCATTGCAGCGTTGGGAAAAATTATGTTAGAAGAGTTCTTTTGAAAATGTCACCAATATGAAACGTATTTCAAACTTCATTATGTGTCTGAAACAAAGTTTTAAAAAGTAAGCAAAAATATGTGCTGATTCACCGACTCAAAAATGTTTTACACTTTTGAAACCTTTCAATGTTTTCTTTTTAAGAAGTAAAAACCAAACACTTAGCAAATCAATTAATATAAGAGAAAGGAATAAACTAATTACTTATATTATGTTTTAAAGCATACATAGTTACGTCACAAATCAACAATGACGCATAATTAATATTAATTATGTTTAACACAAAAAGTATCAGCAATATGATTACTTCTATAAATTATACGTCCTGACCACGTTGGAAACAATAGTTAGATTTAATAATGAAATATTAAACGCACCTGTGTATGAATACTTTTCCTGCGCCTAATCCATTAGTCCTGTCACAAAGACAAAGCGCACAAAAGTGTCCTTTAACATTTTTGCAATCAAACCTTTGTGCTGACTGCAACATTCACACAAATGCAACAGTATTTCTGTGTCGTAGCAATCAACAAAAAGCATTTAGGTCAGTGTTGGCAGCACAAAAAATAATAAAAGTTGTAACTATAAATAAAATTGGAAATAGAAAAACTAGCGGAACAAAACAAGCCAACTAAACACATTTATTTGGTTTACACACACTAACCCAGTTCCTTGTTTCATGTAGGCAAAATGAAGCAACCAATACGCACACGTAGCATCACCTATACCATGATATGTAGTATTCACGAACTACATTCGCGCGTTTGGATTAAGGTTTGTTTAAGACACCACAAATAAAGCTATTGTTACACATGCAATTCAATTTGTGTTGCATATTTTCAGGCATTCGATAAGAAACGAAAAAAACTCTCATTGGTATTTGGATAAGACGGGGATGCGAAGAAAAAACCAATTTATAAATTCAAACCGAGTTTACTACAAACAATTTCAGATACAATCATTACAAATTAAACGAAGCCAAAGATAGAGTGGAGTTCTTTATACAATAGCAAAATGTTACTTTATAAATTGCACGTATTTTTGTTTTTTTTTTTTTTGTTTTTACTCAGATTGAATAATATAAACAAGAAGGAAGGCAAAGCAGAAACTACAAAGTTGTTATATCGGGTATAGCTGAACAGCGAAAAGATTCGAGTTTAAATTATTGTGGGGGAAAAAAGCTTCAAAAAGGTGGAACCATTTTCTGGGGTTGAGAAAAAGAGCAAAAATAACTGTATTTACCTGTAGCTGATCAAAACATATAGCGGGCATTTGATCTAAAACTGTCTATACGTTTGTTATATAATACGATTTTATAATATATAAGAAACGTGACGCCTTGAATGTCAAAACATATGTTTTATAAGATAAAATTGCCACTTTTCACCAAATTATTTCTTTTTTTATAACCTACCGGCGCCATCTATACGTCAGGTCGTTATCGGAGGACAAATTTTATTTGACATACGTTGAATATTAAAATAGAAAACGAACGAATATGACTTCTGAGGTATACGACTCTGGAAATCTCATATCCGATTGCAAATCCATTTTCGAAAAATAGCAGATATTATATTTACCAACTGTCTATGAACGAAAATATATGTTTTATACGATAAGATTACCATTTTTCACCAAATTATTTTTTTTATAAACTACCGGTACCATCTATATGTATATGTCAAGTCGTTGTCGGAGGATAAATTTTAATTGACACACGTTGAATTTTAAAATAGAAAACGAACGAATATGACTTCTGAGGAATAAAAATATGGAAATCTCATATCCGATTCCAAATCCATTTTCGAAAAATAGCAGATATTATATTTACTAACCGTTTATGAACGAAAGTAGTGGGAACAGGTTTTTTATACATCATGAAAATTGTCGTCAATTTCAGAAGGCAAAGCTGCACTTTCAGAAGGTCAATGCAATATCCAAGTAGCCCAGCGTAGCCTCACTAGACAATTTTATTATTATAATTTTTTTATTGTATTTTTATTGTATGTATTTTTTTTTTGAAAGAAAATTAGTTTCGAATGTAAGAATCAGAAACAAAGTAAAATTTTAATTCAAATGTGGCATTTCGAATCAAAATTCTATATACAGATATCATTTGGATGACTGTGACAAGACTGTGTTCGTCTCCTCGCTACACCAGGTGGGTTTCTCAAAAAATGCGAAACATTTACTGGTATCGTTAAAATTATATGTCTACAAATCGTAATTAAATTCATCTTACAGACCTAACCTAAAACGATATATGTGTCATCTGTTATTTTAATAGTAGTAGTAGAGCATAACCCTTTAAGGAAAGGAATATTGCTTGACATTACCCTGCATTTACCAACTAACCCACTCTTATTTGGTGAAAGTATGGCCCCCCCTCGGTGTGAACAATGTTACATTTTCCGCAAGTCCTTAAAATCTTTTCACTACTTTTTCACATTGCTTCACATGGGAGTCTTCTCCCCATATTATCATATTCTTGGGCAATAATAGTGCATGCATTTCCAACAATGTATTAACACAAAATTTATATTTAGTACAACACTCGTACATATCCTTTTTACAGCAATTCGTTAGCACTTTTTACAAATTTCCATTAGCGTTCACCGCCTTCCATTGACATAACTATTGTTCCCTTCCTTACACAATGAACACATAAAACATGGATTTGCTTTAGGTCCTAAATTGAGATTTTATTTTCTCAATTTGATTGTGTTTAGAAAGTTTTTCCTCGATTATTTTTTTTTTTTTTTTTGCTCAGCCAATAAATATAAAGTTTGTGTTTTTCTTTGACTCGTCCATAGCTCTAAAAACGCAACAATTTTGTGCGAACGTGATTTGTTAAGCACAGAAAGTAGTGAAAATATTTGGAATTGCAACAGGAACAACGAGAGCAAAAACTGAATGAAATGGTTGAAAGCCATGCTGAAGTTATGGAATATAAATATGCATTGAAGGACAGCAAAAGCAATTATCATGTATCAATAATTTTCCATGATTGTTTCACCCAAAAGAAGATCAAGAAAATGAGATCTACATTATAATCTAAATGTTTCACATAGTGAAATATCATTTAAATACATTTTTTTCCGATTTATTACAGCCTTTTTCGAGAATTGTGCATTATTAATGATAAATTGAAAGTTTGAATAATGAAAGTTCTTAGTAAAATCATATTCTTCTATAAGGTCTAGCAAGAAGATATGCATTATTTTTCCGATAGATGGCTTTCGTTATCTAATCATTGTATAAGTGCGATCAGATCGCTAGATGGAGTTAGATGGACAACATTTCATACTCGAAAAACGGTTTAGATAGTTTTGTGATTGCTTGACTCAGTATTATTTGAGAGTGCATCAAAGATGAACACCAGTAAAAAGAAAATACGCCATATTTTACAGTTTTCCTTCGATAAAGGCGAAAACGCAATTCAAGCGCCTGAAAATGTGAATAAATAAAAGTAAAGTCCTGATACTCTAACAGTCAATCATGCGCAACTTTTGGCTTAGTCGCTTCTGCTCTAGTAATTTTGATGTCAAAAATGCACCAGGTTTCGAAAGGTCAATTGTCGATAAAATATTGGAAATCCGACCATAATGTAAACACGGTCTCGATTGCTCAGGAGCTGAATATTGAACAAAAAACCTTTTGGAACCACTTGAATAAGGCTGGATACAAAAAGAAGTTCGATGTGTGGATAGCGCAAATAAAGCTCATAGATCGAATTTCCATCACAGAATTTCTGCTAAATCGCAAGAACATCAACTCATTTCTAAGCAGCATGTAATTGGAGATAAAAAGTGGGTCGATAACGACAACGTCAAGTGCAAAAGGTGGTGGTCGAATAGCGATGAGCTGGCGCAAACGGTGACCAAGCCGAAATAGACAGTCAATAAGTTGTTGCTGTGCATTTGTTGAGAAGGTCAGGCTATCATCTACTTTGAGCCTCTATTTCTATTCGCGTATTTCTTTGATCGCCTTAGAGAAAAAACAATATAAATACATGTATGCCATGCCAAAGTTTGAGTCTAAAATGGCATCAGAGGCGAATATGGAGTCGGGGTTATAAAGTCTTAAATTGCAGTACAGGAGTCGGGGTAACACTTTGCTTATTTTAGCCAAACTCTGCAATCTTGCTAAAGAAATGAGCGTATAGAAGTTGGATTTTCAATTTCCTCTATATTTTTATTACCACTATATAACTGATGATGGGTAGGTAGCAGGTCAAATCAACAAAGTTTTCGTCATTCTTACATCCAAGAGATGAATTGCCACTACTCTTCTGTTGGGTAATCAGAAAAAAATATATAAATACAACAAAGAAAACTTACTTTCGCCTAAAGCATTCAGCCTAATATAATTTTCTCTATATTTTTATTTTACATCAACTAGAAACCTCAATGAAATGATGATAGGAATTTAATTTAAAATAACAATTTGAAGAAATCTGATAACGCTTAATAAATTTCTAAAAGTCTATTCTCACCACCAGTGAAAAACGCACATTACTCAATAAACATATAGAATACTTAGCCCTTAAATATAACATCGAGGTATGGGAATAAGAATTTAATGAAATTAATGAATGAAATTATAAAGTTTAATATAATTTTCCATGCGGTAGATGTTTACAACGAACCAGAAACCTTAACAGAGTGATGAAGAGTTTGACATAGTATTTGGAACAAAATAAAGAAGCGTTCTCAAATCTCTAATCTATAAAAGCCAATTCTGTGTCAGCACTCTTGACAAGTTTACCTATAATTATATAAAAAAAAAATCAATGAAATCAGCCCACTGAAATTTCATCAAGGTGTAAGAATGAGAGATTAGGCATTCAAAGTTCTAAAAGCTTACGTTCATATGATTTTCAGTCGAAAACTTAGCTCCCCAATGAACAAAAAGTACTATTTTTAATATTCTTTTGTGTAGAATGAAATATGTTAATATGAAAGTGAGCATATAAATGAATCGGGAAACATACTTGCACACATTCATGCAATTTGCTGCTGCTGCTGCTACTGCGTTAAAATCATAAGAAAGGAAAAGACTGATTGCTAATATTGGTCTGCTGCTGGCGTTGTTGCTATTTGATGGATATGCTGATATGCAAGATATGCTCGGGACAATCTAACATAACAAATATTCAATTTTACGCTATAAAACCAGAGTTGTTGATTCGCGAAATTTCACGGATTTCTTGGACGAAATTACCGGGAAACCCAGTAAACCAACCAAGTAAATTTAACGGAAAATGTCGGTATGGCTTCTTTAGTTGTGAGTCACCATAAGCAAAAAGTTCCAAATAACAAATATAGGGTTATCCTCTAAGTTATTTCAGAACCGCCGGTCTGGCAAGGCCGTCAGCTGTTAAATACCTGTCATCTGAAGTGTTATTTATTTAGTGAAAAGTTTGCCATTTACGAATATGGATCGCTTAACAACAGAAGAAAGGGAAAAAATTCTTAGAATTTACTACAGAATTGATGATTCACACGTGGGCTTTTAATCGAATAACATTTTCTTTGGCGATAAAGCTCATTTTCCAATCGATGGTTATGTTAACAAGCAAAATTTTCGCATATGGGGCTCGACGAATCCAGAAGTTATTGTGGAAAAGTCATTGCATCTGGAAAAAGTGACTGTTTGGTGCGCATTACAGTCTGGAGATGTCATTGGGTCGTATTTTTCCGAAAATGACGCTGGAGGAACCGTTACCGTCAATTCAGAGCACTATGGCTGTACAATAACCGACTGGTTTGGCCTGCAATTGAAGATTGTGAACTGAACGATTTGTGGTTTCAACAAGACGATTTTGGCTTTATTGCATGAGAAGTTTCCAGAAGGCATAATTTTAAGTTTTGGCAACGTCAATTGGCCACCAAGATCACGTAATTTGACACCGTTAAATCTTCTTTGTGAGGCTCCATCAAAGACCGTGTTTGCACGGATAATCCGCAAACTAACATTCATTTAGTTATCGCCAAGATACCGCCCGATGTGCGGAAAAGTGGTCGAAAACTAGCTCAAAAGGATGTACTGCTGCAATCGATCCAGAAGCGGTCATTTAAATGACATTGTATTTCGTACATAAAAGCCGGTCCAAGCGATATAGTGATATACAAATTTCATCAAAATCATAGCTTTATGTGTGTTTTATTTAACTTTTGTTGAAAGCGAAAAATGGATAACCCCCCTACCTGCTGCAAAAATATGATAATGTAATCAAGATGCAGTTGGATTTAATTAACACTCGAAATCACGAATGTCCTTTGGCAAAATTGTTCTTATTTTTCATTTCTTTTTTATTTTCAAATTGCATACTTTCTTTCGAGTTTGATGGCAACCTCTCTCTCTCTCTATCTCACTCCCCCTCTCTTTCTCTTTACAACAGTTACTTTTTTGCTTAATAATAAATTTCATTAAAGCCTAAATTTCTATACCTCTTCCTTATAACCAACATTAAATTTAATATCTATGACTAGAATTCAATAGAATTGTTGAACTTAACTCTTCATCCACACTAATAGAATTTCAAAATGCATTCACATCCACATTAAGTGAAAAGATACTCTATTGGTGTTACTGTTCATGAGTGCGAGCGAATGTGTGTGTGTGCGGAAAGAGCTCTTATGCAAACTAAATTTGCTTAAGTGTAGAAGAATGCAAGGAGCCTGTTTGTATGCATATGTGGGAGTGTAAGTGGGAGTGTTGTGCAGGTGTTTATGTGTGTATGTGTGTGTGTGTGTGTGCTGGTGTTAATGATTATTAAACTTTATGAAATTTTCATACTTTCCCTTTTCTTTGCCCTTCGTTTGCATTAGCATTTTTATAGAGCAAGAAATTTGCAGTTAATGCTACTGCAAATTTTTGATATTCCCCAGTCCGCATCATGAGTCTGCTAATATGCCAGGTGTATGTACGTGTGAATGCATATAACAAAACACATGCAATGCATTGGCAAATTTTTGATATTCTCTTGTGTAGAGTCAAAAGTGTTGATATGAAAATGAGCATATAAATGAATCGGGAAACATTCATGCACACAATACAATACGTGTGCAATTTGCTGCTGCTGCTACTGCTGCTGCTAGTGCATTAAGCTCATAGGAAAGGAAAAGACAGGATGCTAATATCGGTGTGCTGCTGGTGCTGTTCATGTTTGAGTTTCCCTTCAACATCTCTCGTATTGCAAAGACGATGGCATTGAAAATGGCAATTTGGTATGACATTTCGGTAATAGATTTTTTTCTTTAAATGGGGAGACCTGACTGCTTTGACTGAGAGCATTAGATTTTCTGCAGCAAAATGTCCAAAGTTAATACTATAATGTTACCTTATTCTTTGTTTGAACATGGATACGACTAAAGGAGAAACCGTCCGCATGTAAGAAGAAACATTTGTTGTAATTTATATGGTAACCGAAAACCAGAAATGGATGCAGAATGCATAACTTAAATGATGGTGGAGAATGCATCGTTTCAATGCCAACTGGTGTTATCTACTAGAGACCAAATACTGTACATGATAATACACAGCATAATTCTTATGAGATTTTTGCAGTAAAAGGATACAAACCGACTAGAACGTTATTAGGACAATTACCATTCGCTCCAGTACCTGGCGCTCGCAAATACCAAAGCCTCCAAGGCACATATATCGGGTCGCTGTATGGTGAGGATTCTGGCATTCAATTTTTGTGTGGGAATTATGGAAGATATCACGGTTACGGCCAATTAGCAGCTTATTCACATAAAAATGGTGCAAATATTAATGCAAAGTACAAAATTTTATCTATGCAGCAAAATCATATCCTAGAACACCTTTAGGAAGACGACGCTTCTTCCACGGCCTCCATTTCATTTTGGTTGAGTAATCAAATGTTAATCCAAAATACAAATTTTATCTATGCAGCAAAATCGTATCATAGGACATCTTCAGGAAGACCACTTCTTCTTTCACGGCCTCCATTTCATTTTGGTGGAG
>JAHXMU010000760.1:120573-143428 GCA_019455685.1 Philornis downsi
ATTTTGGTGGAGAAATCAAATGTTAATGCAAAATACAAATTTTATCTATGCAGCAAAATCATATCCTAAGACATCTTCAGGAAGACCACTTCTTCTTTCACTGCCTCCATTTCATTTTGGTTGAGTGATCAAATGTTAATGCAAAACACAAATTTTATCTATGCAGCAAAATCATATCCTAGGACATCTTTAGGAAGACGACACTTTTTCCACAGCTCCCATTTCATTTTCGTTGGAAAATCAAATGTTAATGCAAAATACAAAATTTTACCTATGCAGCAAAATCATATCCTGGGATACCGGTAGGAAAACGACATTTCTTCCACGTCCTCCGTTTCATTTTGATTGAAATATCATCTTCTCAGATGAAACAAATTAATTAATTAATTAATTAATTAAACAATAACGAAGCAAAATTGATCTACTGATCTATGGCTCGAATGAAATCTGTACGATATTTGTCTATACTAATAATCCAGACATCATTATTAACCAAAAAGTAGAAAATTTGAGGGAAAACGTCAACAAAGCAAAAAGTCTACACGTATGGATCGTAGCGTGAAAGTTAACATCTATACCTATGAGGGGACAGTTACAATTTTGCTTATTTTATATGGCATCTCAAGTGAGAAAAGAACAAGAAAGAAAAAAAAAGGTTCTTTAATAAGAACCTAGAAATTTACCAAGACCCTTCCACGCACCACTCAAGCTTTTGTACCAACGCGAAAGGATATTTGTCCGAAGGAATACATAAGTCAATTTGTGTGACAGAAATTTCTGTACTAGTTATGTTTGCACTTAGAGAAATTATGCATTTTTTTATTCGTAAAGTAAAATTTTTGCCAACACTGTTTGTAGCGGTAAATTTTAATATGGCAAATACAATTTACTACCAAGCCATTTGAAACGCTTTAAAGTATGTCCTGATTCTTATAAAAGGCACAACATTCTGCAACACTTTCCTGTAAAATTGAGTTTTCAATTAAATTGTGAGCAGCCTTTTTACATACCGATTATGTTATATTACCAGATTACGAGTAAATACCGATTCTTAATTAGTCTTTTTTGATATTTTTTTTTCTTTACCTACTTTAAAATCGTATTATATTTTTATATATTTTTATATTTATTTTTAATACGTGTTTTCTGTTTAAATTTATATTATTGAGCAGATTAAATCTAATAGATGAATTGTCGCATTGTAATTTAAATTACAAGCCAAATAAAATAAAAATACTGCAACCTCAAACGAACCATTGTTTTTCTAGATCTTCTTCAATTCATACTAATCGACAAAAAAGTACAAAAATGTCAATCTCATCAATGAGAGATGGTCGAGTTTCTTACATTCTGTAAGCTTACACGTATTCTATTTTCAAACTCGCTCAACGGAAAGCATAGTTTAACGTCGATTCCAAACATCTCAGCCCGAGAAGCAATAACAAGACTTGCCGATTACTCGACTACTCGAAATGTTCGTCACACACAACGAAGCGACAGACGCTTAAACATTGATAGATGGCAGTATGTGAGGTTGAGCCTGCGATCATGCAAACGATAGTCACGTGTACTAATCATCTCTCCACGGTCGGTCACACGACAAAATAAATACTAAACTACAAAAATATTTTTTGAGCTTTTTACGGCTGACATAAATGGGAAGTCTAAACTGCTCACTATCTTACAACGCTGTTATCGAAGTCAATGGATGATACACTGAAAAAAATTTGTTCGTAAATGTTATGAATTCCTTCATTAATCCAATGAAATTCTTCATTAATTTTCAACCAAAAAAAACATTTTATTGGATCTATGAAACGAATTCATAGATTTTATGAAACCGAAACTTCATTGGATTTATGAAAAACTTTCATTGAATCTATGAAATCCTTTATAGAATTAATGAAGATTTTTCATGGAACATCTTCATAGAATTTATGAAATCTTTCAATATAATAATGAAATATTTTCATTGTATTTATGAAAATTTGTTCATAATATTTATTAAATTTGTTCATTACATTTATGAAATTTGTTCATATAATTTATGAAATTTTTCATATAGTTTACGAATCGATTTCATAGATTTTATGAAAATGCTTTATGATTCCAATGAAACTTTCATGTAATTTAAGAATACGCACCATTAGATATGAATTAATTTTCGGCAACTTAATCCAACTTAAGTTTGAATTGAATTATAAAAAGTAGCAAAAATTTGAATACACCATACGTTAAAAACTAGAGTTAGCCTAATGGAAGTAGTAACTTTTCACAACGTTTTTCCAAATTATTCGGTTCTTTAATATCGTTTGAGGCGCCGCACACTGGGGCCAAGGCGGAAAAAAATCGATTATCGAAAGCGCTGATATCGATTATCTAGTTTGTGATTCTCACTCTATTATAGCTGCAGGATCAAGGAACAACATGATTTTTTCACTGTTTCAAGGGTATTCCCATTAATTTAGGCCAACTGTCAGAATAATGGAAGTTTGACCAAATTACACTCTACTACCTATATAAATGAGTGCATATAATTGTGAAAGAAGGAGAAAAAAATTATCAAATTTTTTCCCTGCTCTACGATGGCCAACTAAACCACATATGAGTCAAACTGAACAAAAAAAATATTAGAGCGCTTTACAACGTTATAAGTTAGGAATTTCAAATAAGAATTGAGTACAGCTATGGTTATGAAAAAAGCTCCGGCTTCCTCCGAGATGTTGATGGTCACTTTTCAAACTAGATGAGATAAAGTGAAGATTAGAACAAAAATCATCTGCCTTTATCTGCCTATCCGATCATAGCACCGCAAAGAAAAGTAAGGATTAGAGTACGCGTTTGTTTGTGGCACTATTTTGTTTCAGTATTCATGGTACTACATGCCATCCACGGTGCATAAGATTTTGATCCATGGGGCTGACATAGTGGAGAACTCAATTCTCCCCCTCGGAATATTATCGGAAGAGGCCCAAGAAAGTAAAAACAAAGACTACAAGGCATTCAGGGTCAGAAAATCGCGGAAAATGTCTCGTGTATCAACCAACGAAGACGTGCTCCACAAGCTACTGGAGACATCGGATCCTTTAATTACGAGCATGAGACCCGAACCAAAGAAAAAACACCTGGAAATCAGTGACGCTGCTAAGGAACTGTTAAAATAGGTAAGTTTCTTGAATTTAAAATCGTATCTTTTCAATTTGAACAACATTTGACTTTGAATCTCTGGTTTTAATATTTACAAATTGTTCGGTCTTATGCTTCCTTGATTTAGGTACTGTACACATTATTTAAATTATATATACACTCTAAATTCTTGTTACAACTTGTTTTGATAAGGACAAAAATTTCAGAAATTTTTACTTTGCCAATAGGCTTTTATTTCCTCATTAGTTCATCAATTTTCTTCAAAATGTATATAAACATTGTTGAACTTAATGTATTTTTTTTGTTCTGAGTCGAATAAGACTGGCCCCAGGTTTCTATGTTAATTCGTTCTTGAGATATTAAATTTTTCCACTTTTCACTAGATCGGCCCCACCGTGCGCCGCGGCGCCTGTTTTGAAATTCATAAATAGGTATTATTTTGGCTACCCGCATGACTACATCAGCAGAACTCCATAGCAATATTCTCATCATACACACAGTAAGGGGTTAGTTATTTAGTGGTTTCAAAATCGCCGGTCTGGCAAGGCTGTCACCTGTGAGATACCTGTCATCTGAAGTGTTATTTATTTAGTGAAAACTTTACCATTTACGAATACGGATCGTTCAAAAACCGATCAGCACAGAAGTAGTGATTCAAACGTGGGCACTTCTTCAGCATTACGGTGCGATTACGGTCGTCATAAGATTGCAAGAGATTGGCAAGATTATAAAGAGATTTGAAGGGACTGGAAGCGTTACAGGTGTGGTCAGACCTGGGCATCATTGCAATGTGCGCACTACCGAAAATATCACTTCAGTTAGTGAAAGTGTGGCGGATAATTCGAATTTGTCGATTCCATGGCGTTCTCAGCAATTGGGCATATCTTACAGCTAATTATAGTGTATTTTACGTTTAGATTCGCACCTCCATCCATATCGAGTCCAACTCACGCAGTAATTAAAGCCGGCTGACCATTAACAACGCCGTAGATATGATGATTGGATGCTACAACAACAGACTTTTAATGGTGATTTTTCGAGCAAAATTTTCTTCAGCGATGAAACTCATTTCTCACGCTGTGTTTGCACCAACAAGCGAAATTGTTTCATATGAAGTAATTGTGGAAATGCCAATGCATCCAGAAAAAGTGATTGTTTGATGCGCATTATTGTCTGAAGGTGTCTGTCATTGGTCGTATTTTTTCGAAAATTACGCTGGAAACCACGTTACCGTAAATTCAGAGCGTTATGGCCGTATGACAATCGACTTTTATTGGCCTGCAATTCAAGATTACAAAATGGACGACATGTGGTTTCACCAAAACGATGCTATGAGCTACGCAATCGATTTTGGCTTTATTGCCAGAGAAGTTAAAAAGCATAAATTCACGTTTTGGCGACGTAAATTGGCCATTAAGATCACGCGATTTGACGGCGTTCGAGTTTCTTTTGTGGATTTACTTCAAAGACCGTATTTACGCAGATAATCCCCAAACGTTGGAGCATTTGAAAACCAAAATTCGTCAAGTTATCGCCCCACTATCGCCCGAAATGTACGAAAAAGTGATTGAAAAGTACCTTAAAAGTACCACTGCTGCAGCCAATCCAGAGGCTGTAATTTAAATAACTTCGTATTTCAAACATAATAACGAAGTCCAGGCATTATAGTAAAATAATAGTTTTACCGAAACACACATAGGTTTTGTTTAACATTACTTTTGAAACCGAAAAATGGATAACCCGTTATAAGGCAAACATGTATTATTTCCATATTGTTTCGGACAAAAGTCTTTAGAAAAGTTTGAAGAATTTCCAAACGCGTTTTAGAAGAGAAAACCAAAAGTAGTAACTTTTGGCAAATTATTCGAAATACCTAAATAATGTCCGCCTGAGTTATAAATTTGGAAAAATAATTCTATGAAACTAAGCTTCGAATTTAAATTTGTTCAAGAAACATGTTTCGTTATTGGTAAGAGAATTCTATTGTAATGCCGCCCTTAGCTCTTATTGTGAATAACCCATCTGGTTACGTATTGCGAAAGTTTACTCGCCTTACCGGCAAAAAAAATTCATTGAATTCCCACAGAACTGGGAACAAATTTCATCCTGCACATCGTCCTCGAGCCACAGAGGAGGTCTATTAAAATAGCATATCATAATTACATGCATAATTTACGACTACGAAAAAATCTTTTCCAAAGAGAACACACAGTTGATCTTAAAATTTCATAAAATTTTTAAAACTTCTTTCATGACGCAGTAAAGTTTGTTACGTTTCATTTTTTACTCATTTCTTCTCTCCTCCAACCATATGCCACGATACAAAAGCCCCCAATCCATCAAATGTGAAATTATCAGCACAGAAAAAATAAACGAGAAAAGGAAAATTCAGATTCATAACAATTTTATGAACTTTTTCCCAGTTTCTCTTCACTTTTTCGTTTTTCATTTATTCTGTGGTAGCGGAAATAAAACGACATTAACATGAAAGCAGATGCAAATATCCAACTGATGTCATTTGGAGCAAAGAAAAAGGAAAACACATGAATGAAATCCAATTATGTCATTTCATAAAACAAAACAAAAAAAAAAAAAAGAAACCAAATGCGATTTTCCACATATGTACACAGCGACGACATTCATTCCATGAAAACATGAGTAAATGTCGAAAAATAAAATCCACATCAAAAGGAAACAGAAAGCATTGATGCATCTTGGGAACTTTGTACACATCTCATGTGTCACCGGAACTCCTTACCACTTCATCGTTTTATCACAGGCATCACTGATAGACTGATAGACTAAGAGAGACATTTTGGAAGCGAGCAAAATACAGATATTTATATATAAGAGTAGATATGTCGTGTATGTAATTTTCACGACAACTGTTTAAGAGAAAATTTAACTAAGCCATTGCGTTACCCTACACAGCGAATTTTAGGAAGTCCTGCTGGCATTGGCCTTAATACATGGTTATACATTTAATGGTTTCAAGACCGCTGGTCTGGCAAGGCTGTCATCTGAAGTGTTATTTATTTAGTGAAAGCTTTGCCATTTGCGAATATGAATCGCTTAACAACTGAAGAAAGCGTAAAAATAGTTCAAACTTACTACAAAAGTGATCATTCAAACGTGGACACTTTTTGCGCATGTATTTCGATGACAAACGAGTAAGTTCGGTTTCAATTTCAATCTATCTAAATTGGAAAATATTTGTAATTACATTTACTTGTAGTTACCTTTTTATCAGTTTTATCAATTTGTCAATGGTCGACTTACCTGCAAATAGAAAAAGTTAATATTATTATTATAATATTGTTAAGAAAATATTACTAAATACTTAAATCACATTTCATATACATTCCCAAAACGGTTATAGATACTCCTAAAACCGCCTTGCAAGACAAAGTAATGGATCGATCAAAAAGAAAAAAAGTAAATCCTTTATAGAAAGAAGATTTGGAAATTTATTTCTTAGTTGCAAACATTTGATGCATCGCAAGGCAGTATTTTTGAATCAATTTTGTTTAATTAAAATCAAAAAGTTTAAAAAATTTAAATTAAATTTAAAAAAACAAAATAAGTGATATTTCTAACGGTTTAAAAAAAGTAAATTTTCTTTCATATGCAGATGATTACAAAATATAACACAAAATTTGTAATATATCTGAGGCTCCAGATCTTCAGAATGATTTGGATATTCCTATTGATTGCTGTTCACTGAATAAACTTTCATTAAATCTATGAAAATGTATTCATATTTCATTTTCAAGGTCTCATAATTAAATTCAATTGGTTTTCAAAATTGCTGATCACAGTCTCCACAGTGGATTTACGAGGGTGGTCCCAAAACTAGCCGACCTAACAAAGAAAACGCAAAAACGTTGGGAACATTTATTTTATTTTTTTATTTTAATTTTTAACACAATCTTTTAGTTCGATACACTTTTTCCAGCGACATTCAAGAAGTTCTACACCCTGTTTATAGTACGGTCTCGTTTAAACTCTGCCCAAAATTTTACGGACCATTTCTGAACCTGATAATAACTTGTGATAAAAAGTGGGCTTCTCTAGGACACCGTCAAGCGAAAGTGACGGTTGAAACAAAGTCAGAATTGACGGTATAGAAGATTCTGCATGATTTTGGAAGGATTGGCAAAAAATCGAAATACCTGAACTAATCCTCTACGGTCTAACTTATAATTCGGACTTGTATCGTCAACAATTTGGATCGTCTAAAGGAAGCAATCGCCAAGGAGCGGCCAGAAAAGCAATTGTGTTCCGTTAGTATAACGCCAGAAAGCTCTGGGGACTCGGTTGTGAGGTACTTATGTATCCACCTTATAGGCCGGACTTGGCACCCAGTAATAGCTATACTTACCTATGGCGAATGATTTTGCAGGCGAAAAATTCACTTCAAAATAAGTTTCTGAAAATAAACTATGTCAACTAACTGTCAGCAAGGATGAGGGTTTTAATGACAGGGGCATAATGGGAAAGCCTTTAATATGGCAATAAGTTGTCAAACAAAGCAGTGCGAATTTGACCTAAATCTGAAGGAAGTAATCGCCAAGGAGCGGCCAAAAGAGCAATTGTGTTTCTTGAGTATAACGCCAGGCCGTACTTAAGGATAGTGACTCTCCAGAAACTCTGGGGACTTGGTTGTGAGGTACTTATGCATCCACCTTATAGACCGGGCCTGGCACTAAGTAGTAACCATATTTCTCTTATAACCATTTTGCAAGTGAAAAATTCACCTCAACATAAGTTTCTGAAAATAAATTATCAATGCTAACTGTCAACAGGGACGAGGGTTTCTGTGAGAAAGGCATAATGGAATGGCCTTAAAAATGACAATAAGTTGTAGAACAAAACAGTGCGCATTTGATCCAAATCTGTTCATTCTAATTAAGGTAAATAAAGCCTTCGATGTCATGCAAAAGTAATGGATTTCTTACTAACCCCGTGTACCTTAGTTTACATTACACGGAAGTCGTCCACAACCTAACCAAATGACAGCATTACAATATTTAATTTAACATTTCTTCGCCGTCATCAGGAAAAGTGAGAAAGATTATCTTCTACATGAAACATATGTCAAAGTGGCGTTTGTTCACATACCCATACAAAGGCAATCATGTGTGAAGCGGTGCACCAACATCACCGGCACTACTACTACTACCAACATCATCACACATACACAATGCAACTTGCCAGTAAAGGATGAAATAATTTCATATCCTTCTTAACCACACAGAGTAGTAACATACAAACATTTACAAAAACATCAGCTATTTACATAGATTGTATAGGTAAACGCATACCACACACACACACACATACACACTTACATGTCATTCTCTCTTCTACTGAAGATGATGGAAACAGTCCAAAAATTGTATTCCCATTTAAGCAGTTTAAGTGATTTCTCATACAGAAAAAATAAAAATTGTACAAATAAATCTCAGTCGCTCCGGAGGGAATGTCTGACTGAGGCACAGCAAAGAAAATGTGAGAAAAGATGATGATAATAAGGAAGCGGAGTGATGTTTTTCCAAGGCTGGTGTCAGATGTTAAACCGTAAGTGCATATTAACATTCAAGGAAGGGAGTTGAAATCATTCTGTCGTAACAGTCAGTGGCAAATTGAAAAAGACAAAATTATGAAAAGCCTTCACATTCGGTAAGTGTATGTCGTATCGCATTGTATGTTAAAGCATGTGCCCTAACATAGACGCACTCACACACACTTACACACACATATGAAAATCGTTCATAGTTCATTTAACATGTAAAACTCATTTTCAGTTATTTGCAAATATTCAACTACCGAATGGGTTTCTATTTTACGTTAAATTTTTTCTTTCCTTGTTCAGTTTTTGCATATGAAAAAGTGAATGAAAATAAAGGATGATGGATATTTCAAACTACTATAGGCAAAAATGGGATACTCGTCCGAAACATATGTGGGACATGGTACAAAAAATATTCAAAACGTAGACAAGTGGAAAAAACTTGTACAACTTGAAGACAGATCACCCACCAACGCCGTGTTTTACAAAATAATGTAATTATGACTCTTTCACTATCTTGAACATAGCCAAGAGAGGATCAGCTTACCTTATGCGAACAAATCACCGCAGAAAGTTGGCTCATATGCGCATTGGATTGTCCAAGAAATGTATTTCTATGACCAATTTGGAAGAGTTATAATGACATGTTTTGAAAATTCAATAAGAGCAGTGAAAATGGTGTGAACAATACTTTGGCGACTCCATACACTCTTCTTCTTAGATGGCGGCCACAGCAGAACTTCTTATCTGTTATGCTCCGCATATACAGGGTGGGCTAAATAAGACGTACTAATGTTAAGCACAAATAACTTTTTAATTTTTTGACATATTTATTTTTCTCTTTTTGTAGGTTGTAATTGAATTGTTGGAAATTTACTATGGAACTCTACAGTGCAACACAACGCGTTAAAATTATCGAGTTTTTCTATTCTTGTCAACGATCAATTGTTTTAACGCAGCGTAAATATCGGCAACATTTTAATTCCAGATCAACTCCCACAGCCTTCATGATTAGGAGTTTGGTCGGCCGTTTTGAGGAACTGGGTTTAGTGGCCGACCGCCCTGGACGAGGTGCCTATCGAAATATTCGCACTGAAGACAACGTGGAAACTGTGCGGCAGAGTGTTGCAGATGATCCATCTGTCTCAACTCGCCGTCGTTCCAGCCAGTTGGGCATTTCCAGAACGACATTGCGTATAATTTTGAAGTTGGATCTTAAGATGTTCACAAAGTTCAAATTGTGCAAGCACTGCTACCGCAAGACCACCAACAAAGACTACAATACGCTATCCGTAGGTCGTAGTAGGTCCTATTTGGCCCACTCTGTAGAAAATAATTCCAAACCCTTCGGTCTTTCGTGCTTCTTCGCCGGTTCTTCAAATCAAGATTTGACGATATATTAAAAGCTTAGCTCTTACAATGTTGTTTCGCTCGCAGACTGAGTTCCTTGTGGAAGACCTTTCTTGCTGAAGCATTTTGAGTCATCCTTACAATATAACCGCGTTTTTAAACACACCTGACCGCCTCCATGTCGCCATACAGGTCATGATTCTTAAGGCACTGCTACTCTGTATTGATTAATCGGTTCACACAACTTGCTAACTTAAGATTCTGCTCTTTACAATAAGGCAATTAGGCATAATGTCTGGTTGTCAGTTGGCCTTTTGTTCATCATCAGAAAGCTCTGTTGTTAAGTGACTGGCTAAGCTTACAGAAGCGATTTTTTGTAACCGATATACTAACATGCAGCCAGACATCATTAATTTAATTGTCGGCTCAGCCGATGTAAATGAAATCATCCCACCAACCATTTAAAAGAAGTCGATGATCACTCAACATTACACATTAGCAGACTTTTTGGTCGTCGAAACAAATAAATTTGTATTGTTCTCTTTTACTACCAGACGCACTTCTGCTACATTCTTTTCGATGCCTGAGAAGGTTGCAGTAACATCCCTCAGTTTTCGGTCAATGGTGCCTATATCATCACCGTACGCTAGTAACATACGACTTACGAGAATTGAAACCGGTAGAGTTTATTACAGTTTCTTTAAAATAATCTCTAAATGTAAGTTGAAGAGAAAACGCAACAGGTTAAGATCCTAGCGAAAGTCTCGTTTGGTACGATATGGCTTTTTGATTGAAACCTCCATGTCGGTTAGCGTCATTCTTCACAGGCGTATAAGTTCCACAAGACATCCAAACTCAACAATGGATTCACATAATTTTTGCTGTATCAAAGGAAGTTTTACAATCGATTAATAATTTCCAAGATTTGCAGCAGTGTCATCTGGTCAATTATAGATCTGGAGGGTTTAAAGTCACACCGATAATATTCCATAAACTCTGATAGATCGGGCCTTATAGTCTATTACATATCGCACCGGGCAGGAACTTGTAGGTGATAGGTTAAAGACTGATAACACCCTAATTTGTGTGCACTCTGCGTATTCGTCACCAGATTTCCACCATTGTCCTTACGAAAGGGAAGTCCTCAATCATAAACTTTAATTTCCCATTTTTGCAGTATTTTCGGTCATTATTTCTATCTCTACCCCAGCGCGTTTCATATCGTAATATTACGTACTTTTACGGCAATTCTGTAAAAGTTAACATACTAATTAAGAGAGATCATTAGAGTAGGCCATGACTTTCTCGCAATTTCCAGACATCCAGCTTTTGTTGTTCTTCATTTCATATGTTTTTTGTTCTGCTCAAGCTCATGGGTAGCTGCAAGCAGGATTTTTTTGCACTTAAATTTGCACCTCCATCCATATAGAATTCAACTCACCCAACGATTAAAGCCGGCTGACCATTCACAACGCCGTAGATATGCTGATTGGGTGCTACAGCAACAGGCTTTTATTGATGATTTTTCGAACAAAATTTTCTTCAGCAACGAAGCTTACTTTCTCACTCGGTAGTTACGTCAACAAGCAAAATCATTGCATATGGGGCTCGGAGAATCCAGAAGTGATTGTGGAAAAGTTATTACATCCGGAAAAAGTGACTGTTTGGTGCGCATTACACTCTGGAGGTGTCATTGGGTAGTATTTTTTCAAAAATGACGCTGGAGGAAACGTTATCGTCAATTTAAAGTGCTGTGGCTGTATGATAACCGCCTTTTTTGGCCTGAAATTAAAGATTATGAACTGAACGGCATGTGGTTTCAACAAGACGATGCCACGAGCCACACATCACTACCGATTTTGGCTTTATTGCATAAGAAGTTTCCAGAAAGCATAATTTCATGTTTTGACGACGTCAATTGGCCACCAAGTTCATACGATTTGACGCCATCAGACTTTTTTATGGAGACCGTGTTTACGCGGATAATTCTCAAACATCGCAGCATTTGGAATCCAACATTCGTCAAATTATCACCGAGATACCGCCCGAAATGTGCGAAAAAGTGGTCGAAAACTACCTTACAATGATCCACTGCTGCTACCAATCCAGAGATGGTCGTTTAAATGACATTATATATCGTCCATTATGGCAATGTTCAAGCATTATAATGAAATAAATGTTTCATGAAAATCATTCATGTGTGTTTTAACTTTACTTTACTTTTGAAACCGAAAAATGGATAACCCGTTAGGTTTTCGGAAGTGTGGCTATGTAGATAAACGTTCCAACTGCGGGACTAAGATTGTATTCTCTTTCTATTTTGACAACAGAATCTACCCGGCAAGAGTCTGAATACGTTACCGGGGTAATGCTGTCTTGGCTAAATTTTCCTTTGATATAGGAATATCTTTCCCCTCTACGTTAGCATTATAATCTTCGAGAACAAATTTATTGCTTTGGCCACGGCTTTCGAATATACATACCTGAAATGTAAACGATCGACTCCGTGTGAGAAAAAAATATTTCACCTTGATGGGAATTGTCTCTAAACTGTTCAAAAACAAGCCCTACCCCGTTTCTTACTCTCTACAAATCCAGATCTGAATTCATTCTTTTCTGTATGGCAGCTGCAGCAGGCGTCACCATTTTCTGCCGGGTCCAGCCTTGCCCAGTCCATATTCACACATATCCATTGTTCATTTCCTCATTGATTTCAGCGCAAGAAAGTAAAAAACAAAACGTTGTTATATCCTTCTCCTGGATCAAGCATTCATTTACAACAATAGTCACTAGATAGCAGAGTACATGATAGATATTAATACTTTGTAGCTTTTCTATTCTATCACTCTTCCAATCAACCACCTTTATAGGTTTGCGTCATCCAACAAGAAAAGGTTTGAAAGCAAAACCGAATTTTTGTAAGAAATTTCCAAATTTTCTATTTGTTTCGGCATCATCTTCTGCTGATGCTTCTAAGAACACACACCCACTCATATATACCCGAAAGGTAAGTTGCCAGGAGCGGAATACATGTCTTAAGGAGGGCCTTCTGCCAGAGTTCCTCTCTCTGTAAAGCATTCTTAACATTCTTCTTACATAGTGGCCTTCCATCATCCCTTCCGAAAGAAGGCCTTAAGAATTCTTCAAACCATCAAAACCGACTAGACAGAGGAGTGTTGAGTTATGAGAGAGCATTTTATTTACTCTTTAAAGATGCCGTTGAAGGCTTTATTTAGTTAAATAGTTAAATTGATCAGATTTAGGTCAAATAATCACCATTTTGTTCGACAACTTGTAGAAATGCTTAAGGTAATTCCATTATACCTCTCTCACAGAAACTATCGACCATATCGACAAAAAGAAAAACTGGTACAGTCGATTTTCACAAGCTCTTCTTGAGGCGAATTTGTTACCAGACAAATCATCCGCCATAGACACGAACAAATGCTAATCACTTGATGCTAGGTCCGGACTATAAGATAGATGGACAAGAACCTTCTAACCATGCTTACGGAGCTACTGACCAGTCAGTACCAACTTGTTGTCCCGATGGGATACAATTCCTCTCCTATAGACGAATGCTAGTCGCTTCTGGATGATTGTTTCCTTCAAGGCAGTCTAAATGTTCACAGTATAGGTTCGAATTAAGACCTAGGACGTGAAGAAGCTGCTAGTAGACGGTTCCCTGTCAATTCCAACACACACCCAAAGCTTCTTGACCGCTTGGCCAGCGTTCGCGCCGGCTCATCGCAATTAGGCCACCACTGTTTTTGCTTGTCGTTGTTGCCGGCTCATCGCCATTCGACCACTGCCGTTTTCGATTGTCGTTGCCGTAAGTGTTCCAGTTTTCATCACCAGTCTGCATCCGCTTCAGAAATGTCTCGATTTTGTTGCAATTCAGCAACGATTCTTAAATAGAAATTCGATTCATGAGGTTTAGTTGCATTAACTCGTATTGTACCCACACATCGAGCTTCTTTTTGTATCCAACCTTACGCAATGCTTTGTTCCTGGACAAACGCATCAGTGTTCACATGATGGTCAGACTTGGAATGGAAACCCATTACTACATCGACATATTCGACAATTGGTCTTCAAGAACGTTGCGCAATTTTGACAACAAAATCACCACCAAAATCACCACCAGAATATGGTGCATTTTCTCCATTCTGGTTTTTTGGCGAACGCTCAAAACAGAGTTAATCAATTATAAAAGCGTCTGGGAAGTTTTTTGAGTACTAAATCTTAGCTCTCCAACGCCATCTAGCGCCACAGTTTGATCGTTTTTATGCAACGCGATATAAAGTTTAGTAAAGCCACCTATTGGAAAAATAATCAATATCTTTTTCCTTTACTTTATATGACACGATTTTAAAGCGACGCAGCTATAACCAGCTAAAGCGATCTTCCTCACACAGGATACTCAGGCAGAATGGAAAGACAGTGCCTGATACACATAGAGACTTACTTTCTTCGTTGTATTCCGTTAGATAGTTTCCTATCAGACGTTTTAAATGGTGGTGGGAAAGGAAAGGAATGACAGGACTTTCAAGAGGCTCATGATTTGTCTGATTTATTACTAAGAATTGTAAAATGCCTTCCCTGCAGTAGGCCTTGCCAATTCCATTGATTCCTTGCTTAAATGTGTTTGTGTGATAGAAATATCATACACACATCCTTATAAAGATAAATCTTTTGCTTTAGTATTTGTCTGTATGCTCGACAAAGGAAGGCGTCAGGTGTTGGCAAAATTGTTCTACTTATCATTACAACTTGCTGTTGCTACAACATTTCTTTGGCAACATTTGACAATTTGCCAGTGTATGTGTGCGTGTACGTGTGTGTGTGTGTGTGTGTGTGTGAACCGCTCCCTAAAGAACAGATATTTTCACTTAACACATTAAAAATTCACTTTTTGCCAACTAAAATTTAGCAACGAAACAAAAGAAACGTACACATCCTGTCGAGATATGACTTGAGTAATACGAAATGCACAATGAAAGGTATTTGAACATCTTAACGTAAGTTGTCAATCATGCGTTTTAATTGAATGACATTTGAAAAGAAGAAGAGTGGGAACAGGATGACAGAATAAAATTCCAAGACTTTTTATTGTTTCTGCTGTGACAGGATATGAGTTGAAATGAATTAGCGTAAGTCATGCACGTCTTTTTAGAATTTTTTTAAAATGTCACTAAAATGTGTTTATTGATGCCAGTTGGAGTTACAATTAAAAATTAGGAATATATCCTTACTCATCATATGTTTTGAGCAGAAAATTCCCCAATATTGACTGAATGAAAGCTGATTAGGTTTTATTACGGTATTTTAGTATTCTTCATGTGACAGGTGACATTCCGGGAATTTGGAAAATTTAAAATTTAATGTTTATTGTATTTTGTTGTAGGCATTTTATAATTTTCGCTCTGATACATGTTTTATTGATTCTTTAGAATTTTAAGTAGATGTGCTTTGTTGTGTTACTTTGGAAACATATATTAATATATTCCAAAAACCTTTTCCGAGAAGACAAGATTTAATCAGTCTAAAATTGGATTGAACAAGAAAAATAAATTATGAGCAGCGAACCATATAATAACAAAGAAATTGTTTTTCATGAGAATTAATTCCTAAAAATAACAAGTCTACAAGTTTTAACAAAGTGCTATTTACATATGCTTTATATTATTATTGACATAAACTCAATTAGGGAGGAAAGTCAGCAAATTTTGGACACAATTTCCAGTTTCATTCTAAAAATTTGTATCAAAAATTGATTATGCATTGTTGTTAATACGGGGGGTTATGACAAGTGGTTTCAAAAAAATTGGAAGGTAGAAAATGGAAACACGGGGGGTTAGAATTTCGATAGAAACTTCTTTTTATTGAACCGTTTACCTTTCTGCTTATATAACGGGTGGGCCATAAGGGTGTTGGCGGTTTAAATATTCAATTAAAAAAAAACTACGAAACATAAAAAAAATATATTTGTATTTTTAAAAAGTAGAAGCATGGGAATTTTTAAGACTTAAAAATAATGTTGTCCAAATGGCTTCCCTCGACTGCTTGACACTCTTGGAACCGAAGTCGCAAATTTTAGAAAACTCGTTGAAAAGTTGTTCTCGGTATTTTGTTACTTTCCTGAATAATGTTCCTCTTCAACTGCTCTAAATTGGTCGGATTATTCTCGTAGACTACCGATTTGAGGTAGCCCCATAGAAAATAATCGCATGGAGAGAGATCGGGGCTACGTGGGGGCCATTCAATATCCCCCCTTTTCGAAATGAGTTTTCCAGGAAAAACATTTTTCAGCAGCTCTATGGATACCATAGCCGTATGACATGTGGCCCCATCCTGTTGAAACCACATCCTCGAGGTATTGCCTTGAAGTTCTTGCAAAGCTGGCACCAAAAAGCCTGCTAGCATGTTGCAATAATTGTTCGCTCTAACCGTCATCGCATGCCCTCTTTCGTCCTCAAAAAAGTATGGTCCAATAATACCGGTTGACGTTATCCCAGCCCACACGACAAGCTTAGGGCTGTGAAGTGGACGTTTATGCAAGCGTCAGGGATTAGTCTCGGATCAGAACCGACAATTTTGCTTGTTCACATGGCCATTAAGGTGAAAATTGGCCTCGTCACTAAAAATCACGTTGTTGAAATTGTTGAACCGCTCTAGCATCAAATTGACAAAGTTAAGTCGGTTATTGGCATCACCGGGTTTTAATTCTTGGACTATCTGAATCTTATAAGCCTCCAAATGCAAATCACGTTTCAAAATTCGTCGTAAAGTTGTTCTTTTGACATCCAAAGACTGACTTCTCTTACGTGTTGACTGTTGCGGATTTCGCTAAACTGAAACACGAACACGCTCCACAATGTCGGCTAATCTTGCAGAAACTGGGCGACCACGAACCGTAATTGGTACTGTTGAGCCGGTTGTTTCGAACATTCTGATCCATTTTCGTATCACATTGGCGCTTGGAACTTCACTTAAATCGTGTAAACCGTGTTCATGCCGATACAAACGTCGTGCAGTAATCACTGATTTATTGTTTTCGTAATACGCTCGGACACAAAATGCACGCTGCACTCCCGTGCACGGCTCCATGGCGACTAAATTTCCAGGAAGCGGCGCAGCGAACAACATATCCCCCCGCCACCCCGCGCCGCGCGTTGCCGAGAAATTGAAGAATTAAATCGCCAACACTCATATGGCCCACCCTGTATATGGGGTCATATATATTTCCTTTCTTTTTGAGGTGAGAGTGTAGGTTTCGCACTGTTCTTAACAGAGTGAGATCAAAATAAGTACTGACCCATGTTAGCCACTTCACGAGAGTTCAACTGTACATCTCACGAAGTATCTCACTACTTGAGTGCTGGAATAAACCTATATTCTTAACAATTAAAGGAACAGAAATGGGAACGCGTATTTAATAGTGCGTAGGTGGGATGATATGGAATCGTTAGTTTCTCATAAACAATTGTGAAATATTGCACATTATGTTCTTATTCAAAATGTTCTCCATCTTTCTGACAGCACATGAATAGAAAGTTCCATTTTCTGAGGCTGTCCAGACAGATCAAGTTCAGGTGCTATATCTGATATATGTACGTGGCGGATGGCATAGCACTTCCCAATTGAGAGTTTATAAATCGATTTTGAAGGGCGCAACAACATGTGCGCGAGCATTATCGATATACGCAATAGAATAATTTTATCATATCTTAAGTATCAATTTGTGAGTTTTCCTTCCCAATTTCATCAATTATGTTCGGTAGAGAGACTAAGAATGGAGAAGAATTGCAGGACTCTTTGGGGCGCCTTCCACACAAATTGGTCGGCTTGCCAAAATATAATGTAGTCTGCATTGTATAACTTCTCTCCTCTCTGTTAACTCTCAAACAAATTATCTACCATCTTTAAATCGCACTAAACTCAACATAATTCGGCTCGTATCAAGCATTTAGTAAACTTGGAATGCTTGGAATGCCACACATATAAAGTGAACTCCGTCCGTTGTCTTCATTATAATTGTAATTTTTCCAGAAGCTACAAAGACCCCATTCTGAAATATTAGCAAATTGTACCACTTGTGAGCAGAAAATCGATAATATACATAGTTTGATTTATGAGATATTACTACTTGAAAAACACTTTTTAATTGAAGATATCATTCTGGCTACAAAAGAACATTAGTTTTCTGCTAACTTTGAGAGACGTAGAAGTCAGAAACTTGAACCATCGTTAGTTATCTCGTCACTAATATATCATTCTATAACATTCAATAATAAAAAGGATACACAAATGACGTTTGGGTCATCTTAGTTCGATATATATGTCTATTTTAAATCGCTTATTGTCTTCTTCTTACAATAAATGTTATTAGGAAATGTAAATGAAAAAAAAAAATGCCAAAGTTTAAGGTAGTCAGACAGGCGGCTGTCTCGAAATTTCTTGCTGACACAAAACCCTCTACGTCATTAAAATCCACTGCTTGTCGATGAAGTAAAATTTGTTTTATCTATTCAAGTACAAAACAAAAAAACAAAATCTAATCAAGATAATATAACACAAAAAAAATATTACAAAAATATAAAAAAAATATATAAAAAAATACATATAAAAAAATATAAAAAAATATAAAAAAATATAAAAAAATATAAAAAAATATATAAAAAAGAAATATAAAAAAAATATAAAAAAATATAAAAAAAATATATAAAAAGAAAAATATAAAAAAAATATATAAAAAGAAAAATATAAAAAAAAATATAAAAAAAAAATAATTTTATTCTTCCATAATCACTACTTGAATAAGGATTTGCTGAGAATTCATCTGTTACGATATTAAGAAAATAAAGTTTTATGACTTACATTTATTTGGTTACCTACAATATAAATACAATCTACCACAAGAATGCTTTTCTTTAGCAAAATATTGAAATATTTCCCCCACTGTATCACAAAAAAAAAAAACAAAAAACAAACAAAAACACGAGTTTTGTTTTGCGAGCCTGCACATGATGTAAATGCAGCAGTATTCTTACTTTCCTATACTAACATATGTGCGTAAAAATCTGGGTGTACGTGTAAAAAAATGTAAAATGAAATCTTATTGGATTACAACAGGAATTTATCTTTCGTCCTTTTTTTTCTATTTTCCTGTTTCATCATGTCAAGCTTTTTTCGATCATCGAAAACAATCAAGTTGTTCTTTAGTATTCCATTAACAAGATTAAATCTCTTTAAATTTATCAAGTTATGTTCGGTGTTATGTTCGGCTGGCCCGTAACCTATATATACCCTTTACAATGAATTTTGGCCCACTAATGGTGATGCAGTGACACTGGTCAATAAGTTGGAGTGACTAAAATGCCTTCAATTCATGCAAAATGGCTCTTTTGTCAGAAAAATAAAATTTTAAACGGACAAAGGAAAAATTCTAATTTTGAGTCTCTGAATGTTATTCACTAGGGAGTATATATGATCCTTTATCTAAGCTGGATAAACCTAAATAACGTGAGAAAGCCACTAATTTGAGTAATCTAAATGGCACGCTTTCCTGTAAAGTTTATATGGCTTTGTAGGGTAAACTGAATGGCACATAGTTTCCAGTAGAATTAACAAAATTCCTGAGTCATTTTGTACCAAACGAGACTTTAACTAGGGCGACAGCCTACCGGGCTACTCCTTCAATATACTGCCGATGAAGATTATGAGCAAAGCTGCTGGTAACAGGAATTGTATCATTTTCAATAAAGGCTATGCGATATGATGGCGTCAAAAGCATTGTCAGAAAACTGTTAAATGTTACTGCAGCCTTCTCAGGCATTGAGAAGTAGGCAAATATAGGTTTGATGGTAGATTACAGCAAAACCTAGTTATTTGTTTCGATGATCAAGAACTCTACCAGTTGGAGTCGCTACGTGGATCTTGACAATTATGTACAAACCTCGAGTTGAGTATGAATTTATCTGCTTGATGGCCGACAATCTGGTGATAGGTAAAGTCAGAAGGCGACTATTTTGAGTAATCTAAATAGCACGCTTTCCATCGAAGTTTTTATGCCTTTGTAGGGTAAACTGAATGACACATAGCTTTCAGTAGAATTAACAACAATTTTGTTGAGCCATTTTATACCAAAAGAGGCTTTAGCCGGGCGACAGCCTACCGGGCGACTCCTTCAATATACTGCCGATGATAATTATGAGAGAAAAGCTGCATTTAACAGGAATTGTGTCATCTTTAATACAGGCTATGCGATATTATGGTGTCAAAATCATTGTCAGACTACTGCAAAATGTTACTGCAGCCCTCTCCGATATTGATAAATAGGCAAAAATGGGTTTAGTGGTAAACAAAGTTATTTGCAAACAGATGTCATCAAGGGCTCAGAAAACAGGCTTTCTTTCCCTCGATGAACAAAAAATCCAACTTTATCAGACAAAGGTCCTGCTTGTCTTGATGTATGGTGCAGAGTCTTGACTCTTCGGAACGAAATGTCGTCGACAGACGAATTAGATGAGCGACGAAGAACAGAGATGGACAAAATTTTGTTAGAAAGGACACGCAAGGAGCGCGAAAGACGGAAGAGTGTGACACTATTTCCTACATGCGTCGCATTATAGAAAAACCGGATATTCTAGTAGGCGATTCCAATAAACAGCGTCTTTATAGGAAACATTTCTTCCTATATCTTGCTTTTAATTAACGATTACATGGTAAAAAATTTTGGAAAATGCTTAAAAAGAAAAATCCTCTCAAATACTGCTGTAGTTTTTATATGGGAAAATTCTTTTCTACAAATAAATGTAGTTCCAGTCCATTAAGAGTATCTTCATTTTATATAATTAAGAAAATACTGGAAAAGATTACAAGATTTTCCTTAAAAAGTGAGTCTAATCTCTGTATGAGCAAATTTATTTTCAAACTTGCCCAAATGTGTAAATCTATATATCAAAAAGTGTTACAGTGGAACGACAAAATCAGTACACCCCTCTACCGTAGGGAAGAGGACGCAAAAACAAATTTTATAGAAAACGTTTACACTTTTCTTTCAATGATGTTGTATAGAAAAATTTTTCACGATTCTTTCAAGGAACATAATAAGTTATATGATTGTACTTAATTTATGTTAATACCAGGAGTAATTCGTACTTCAAAAGCACATCTCAACTTTGGTCGAAATAATATGGAACTTATGGAAAATATGACATTTGTGGGTGGACCATCAGTCGGCTTATGGCTCATATTTGAAAATGCATGGGCCATATTTTCCCACTCCCAACTCTTTCTGAAAGTGCAAAAAGCTAATTTTGCGTTTCCAATGACATTTGAAAAGAGTTAAGATGCATATTATTTGATAAGCTTTGATTAGTCACTTAAGTCACTTGTAATTTTCGCAATAAATGAATCTGTGACCTTCTAGAAAGTTTCGACTATCGGTTAAAACGTTGCAACCACAGCAAGAATTTCACCGCCATGAACAATTACAAATCCTAAGAAACTTTAAACCGGCAGCTGCCTGTTACGAGTTACTCTTGTTATTATGCCGCTGATATTTTCTAAATACAAAAGCCATATTTCCATCTAGTCAAATTACAATTTCCCAAACAAGAAATTCATTACTAAAATTAAACTATACTGGGTGGTTATAACTGAAACGCAACATCTGGCAGCTACAAGATATCAAACAAAATTAATATAAAATTTTTTCTTGGCAAAGTATTTATATTACAGACTACAGCTGGAAGATAGTAATTGTTGTATGAGGAAAGTTTGTTTCTTAAGTAACAAAAAATGGAAAAAAAACAATGACCTAAAACCCTCATATCCTTTAGCCTACCCAACCAAAATGCCTTTTAAAAGAGAACACCAAAAAGGTCCTCGAAATGTAACTGGTGCGCATAGTTTTCTGTTATCCTACTTGCAACATGGCCTCTTGTAATTTGTATTGCATCAGCTCTTGTGTTAGTACTGCAAGCGAAACCGAAATGCAGGCCGCGTATCACAACTTGCCATCGACGCCATCTTCCATTCACTTCCCAAGATACTCGGCATTATAGTTATTTGATTAAATCTTTGTATAGCCATCGCGCTTGCTGTCATCACGTAGTTCTATCTTTGTGCGTTTTTTTTTTTTTTTTTCATTCTTTTTGACAATTTTTAGACAATCTTGTTGTCGTTGTTTGACAATTTTGTCATAGTTTCTCGGAGATTTCTGAGACCAAGACTTTGCTTCACTTGTGTTATTGCACTTATGCCCCCAAGGACCCTGTCTGTTGCGTTTCTTTTGTTTAACTAAACCACTTTGGAGAGTTTTCCAACTATGGATTCTTTCTGTTTTTGTTAAAAGTTTAGAAAAATTTTATTCGATATGTCCTCTTTACCACTTTTTGTGTCCTCGCAAAACTTAGCTATGGCATAAGCAGTTTTCAGTTTACCACACAGAAAACAGTATGATCTGCACGTATTCATACACCAGACGATGTAGGGAAAAGCGTGGCAAAATGTTTAGGTGGGTAAGATAACAGATCCGTAGACTTAGACCCTGACTTATATTGATTTAAAACTGGATTAACGTTGACCTTGAACATACATATACATATCTATATATCGGACTAAGATTTGTCTTAGACTCGTCTTGGACTTAGATTTATATTTAGGCTTAGACTTAGACTTAGACTTAGATTTCGAATTCGATTTAGATTTAGATTCAGATTTAAATCTAGATTTAGATTTAGATTTAGATTTAGATTTAGATTTAGATTTAGATTTAGA
>JAHXMU010000760.1:143828-176018 GCA_019455685.1 Philornis downsi
CTTAGCCTTAGCCTTAGCCTTAGCCTTAGCCTTAGCCTTAGCCTTAGACTTAGCCTTAGCCTTAGCCTTAGCCTTAGCCTTAGCCTTAGCCTTAGCCTTAGCCTTAGCCGTAGCCTTAGCCTTAGCCTTAGCCTTAGCCTTAGCCTTAGCCTTAGCCTTAGCCTTAGCCTTAGCCTTAGCCTTAGCCATAGACTTAGTCTTAGAGCTAGACTTAAACTTAGACTTAGAGTTGAATTCGACTAGTATTCAACAAGAATTTAATTAGTATTAGACTAGAATTCCATTAAACTTATGCTAGACTCCAATTAAAACTCAAGCTTAATGCGACAAAGATAAAACAATTGACTGCAGCTTTGTCGTAACCTATGACATTCCAATTGATCATCTATGCCCACAATATAGCCAATAACCGTTAAGCGATTAAGAGTTATAAACTGTTTGTTTTTTTTTTTTCAATATCCACTCTGATGAACCCATTACCTGCACTTGCATTCCGTACAATCCCATTTTACTTTAAGATCCTGTAATACTTTCAACAATCGCAAAATGAACTTAAACATTTAAACTATTCAAACAATGGGAAGCCATCCATTTCCCTACAATGCAGCTTCTCAACAACTTTAAGCAGCTTACAGGAAATTTCTTTCGAAAATTTTTACATTTATGGATTCTTTTTGCATTTCGTCTTGGACCAAAGGATACTAAGAGAAGAGAGAAATATTTACCGGAGTCAGTTCTGATATATTGTCTCGAACCCCGATTTAGATACTGAAATCACCACCACCATAAACACTGCCACTCTGCATGCCACAACCGTAAAAGCTATGTCGTGGATGAGAACAATGTCCTAGAAAGAACAAAAACTTTGTCATATGCCTTGCAACAACATCATGGATGCAAACCCATGAACTTGCACCCCGATTTTACGCAAGCAAAGTTAGAAGTAGTGTTTGTGGGGCAGAAGCATTAAGGACAGAGATAGCAGTCAAGGAGTTTGTTGGTGTTAAAAAGGAAACATTTTCATTATCGCATATTTTGTTTTCTTGTATTCTATCAAGGAGTTTGGTTTGTTAATAGAAGCGGCTGACATACCAAGGAAGGAACATATAGGGAAAAGTGAGTTTAAGAAAATGAGAAAGTTTCTGAGGCTTCTTGGAGAAACTAAGTGATAATTTAAACAAGTTTAGAGTGAAGCAACATCAACACAATTTCCAAGTTATTTTGGTTGCCGTAAACATATTTAGATCATTACGGTTTATGCTGCATGTGGCGGCTCCTCTTATCCCTTTATAATTGGAGTGTGATAACTGTTTACTACTCAAAGCTTAGGGCTGGCTTTCACTCACTTTGTGTATGCGAATTTAGCAAGAGCATAAATTTGCTAATCCATTTGAAATTATGGTAAAGAAAGGTGGTGGACAGATAGTGTTATATTGGGTGGTTCTAAAAGTTCGTTCGGTTTTTAAAAGAAATTGATTTACAAATGTATAGACAACAAAACAATTATTTTAATCTATATTTTTTTTAATAATTTCTATCCATCCCTCTGGGAGTTTTTTAACTCTTCTCTCAAAAAACTCGCGAGGTTTTTCTGAAAAAAAAAACGTTCAATTCGATTTTTCACTTTATCATCATTATGGAAATTCAAACCGTTCAAGTGGATGCTCAGACTGTGAAATAGGTGATAGTCGGACGGGGCGAGGTCTGGGGCATATAGCGGGTGAGGTAAAACTTCCCACCCCAGCTCTGACAGTTTCTGACGAATTCGCAAGGCAATGTGAGGCTTCGGTGAGAGAGTGAGGTACCCATACATCGAGGTTGCTCACAAATCGTAGATCTTTTATGATCCTGTAAACGGTTAAGACTGATTTTCTTTATTATTTCAGCCATTTCCGTAACTGTTGCACGGGAATTAACAATAATTACATCTCTCACCTCCTCGGAAAAAATGTCTTTTGGTCGTCCTGATCTTAGAGCATCCATTACGGAGAACTTTTAAACCATTCCTGGCAAGTTCTTTCATTTGGTCCGTTTTTGGGCTGGCTTCAGCAGTCGCTTTTCCTTTTCGAAAATAATACAGCATGCTCTTTTCTCGCAGATTTTTTCCCCACTTTTTAAAACTTTCTTTTAAAACGATATAACCATTCACGACTAGAACGAGAACGCAAGTAAACAATAGTAAACAGTTTATAGAAGAGGTGGGAGGAAGTTTTGAAAGTGTTTGGTGAAACTCTACGTCGTGAGAAGTGACGTATGATGAACTAACGAATTAACCAAACGAACTTTCCAAACAACCCAATAATTGCGGCCTTCAAAGATAAATGTCTTCTATTCCCGAGTGTTGTCCCTGCATTGTAGAGTGACAGGAAATAAAGAGTGTCCCAACAAGAACGCAAGATTTAAATGACTGATGCAGCAATTGAATTGTTTCTCTGGCTGTATGACATGTGGCGCCGTCTTGTTGAAATCACATGCCCTCCATATTCATTTCTTCAATTCTAGGCACGAAAAAACTGGTTATCATTTCACGATATCGAACACCATTGACTGCGCTGGACATGCCTCATTTTCATAAAAAAAGGTCCAATGATTCCTCCAGCCCAAAATCCACACCACACAGTGGCACGTTGAGGATGCAAATGCTTCTCGTGAATCATTCGATGATTTTCCTCACCCCAAATGCGACAGTTCTGCCTATTGACGAAGCCATATAGATGGAAATGGGCCTCGTCACTGAAGATGATTTTATCGGCAAAATCAGAATTTTCATGTTGTCTCTGCAATACCAAATTAACGAACTCCCTTCCCTGTCCATGGTCAGCTGGCTTCAGTTCCTTTTTACCATTTTGGTAAAACAATTTCACAATGATAATGCGTTGTTCATTCGTGAAGCGCTCCATTTTTACTAACCTTGTACCTTCCACTAGCAAACAATAACAATTGTTCAAATGTCAAACAATGACACTTCGAATGGCGCCAAATTGAAATCTTGCGTTCTTGTTGGGACACCTTTTAATTTGAATGTTTCAGCTATACAGCAAGATCAAAGACAACGATCTGAACACTTTATGCATTTCACTCATAAAAAATCAGTTCCGTACAGGAAGAGACTAAATTGGAATTTTTGAAAATTAGTACATTTAATGCACGATAGGTGATGATAGCAGTGCACGATTGTCATTGCCACTGGCTGTGTCATTAATCTTACTGGTGGTGGTGGATTTCTAGCCACTATATTCGAATTCATATGTTCTAGGGCAGATGTCATGATATCATTTATATATGCATATTAATGTATGTCCTGCCTATATTCTTTATAACTACCTATAAATTATTAAGATACGACTTCAGATGAAATTCGCCATACAAAATTCTATTTGCATTACAAAATTTGGGATAAATTCTTTGTTTGATAGTTTCAACCATTGCAACAAAATCGCCTAACATATTTGAGATGACTTGACAAAATCGAGTGCTGTAAATACTGTAACTAAAGATGCCATTCGAGTGCCGCGTCCGTATAGTGGATAGTTGTACTAACTCAACGACTAAAAGAAGAAAAATTTAATGGCCAATTCCCTATATTTTTTTCATAAAATGTAGGTAATATGATTATAAACGCTTCTAACACATTTTATCGATATTAGGGTGATTTTTGTAACTTCATAACTGATGTTTGATCTGTCAAAATGACCGACATATGGAATTTTCCAAAGTGATTACATACTGATTAGCATCCATGAAATGCAACCAAACGTTTAACAATAATTTAGAATATTTAGTAGAAATTTAACATCTAAGGAAATTATACGTTGAACAGAGTCTATGTAAACTGCATGCATTATACAATATTTCAAGGATTTCTTAATTTTTTGTTAGTGTTTCCTTTTGCGCACAGGTTTTTTTGTAGGTTTTTTTTTTACCAGCTTCGTAATTTATTATGATGCTACGTAATAAATTCTTAATAACCAAAGTTTGTAACTTTGTCGTGTGTAATTCTGTTCGCGTTCTCCTTTAACTGAAATTGGAGCAATTTTATTATTGTAGTTATTACGTGTAGCCCACAAAAAGGAAACGGAAATGCCACGAACGTGTCACAAATAGGTCGCTAATGTATACATGTTGTGTGTGCGTCTCTCTTTGGGTGCAAAAGTTTATCTGTGTGTGTGTGTGTTAGTGTGTGTCTGTATTTGTGTGCTTAGCAAAGTAAAGCATGACTAAATATACATATATATTAGTGCGCGTTAAAACAAATAACAACAAGAAAAAAAGTAAACTTCAAATAATTCATGTACCGCCATCCCGATTGCAAACTCAGCTCAATTTAATGCCACGTCTTTCGCTACTTACGCGTCTGTGGCAATTTGAGAACCAAGTGTCTTGCAACACGTTTTAAACTCATTAATTAGCATGACAACTATGTAACAAATACCTGTACTTTATATAAAATGGCTCTGGTTTTCTCGTGGCACCGGCATCCAGTGACTGAGGCTGAGGAATGTTATTCAGCTGCAGTCTGAGTGTAGCTGCAGCCTCTAACAGGAGGTGATGGATGCGAGTTGGCAAAGGAGTACGTGCGAGTGTCGGTCTCTGTATGCAAGTTTGAATTTGTCGTTGTTGTTGTTGTTGTGTTACCTGTGTTTATTATTGTGGTGTGATAATTAGCAAGTTAAACGAGAGAAGTAGCAGTATCAGCAGCTCTTGCCACAGCCACCGGAAGTTAGTGTTTGCACAGCGCTGTGGTAAGGAAGATAGTTTTAAACTTGCTCTCACTCCCACTCTCTGTCTATTCTTCCGTGTGTCTGCTCTTTACCATCCTTCTGGTTAACAAGTTAATGCTATTATTCTTAATTCATATGAGAAAAGTTTCCTTTTTTTTAATACTCTTTAGAAAAGTTTATGCCAATAATCCTTTCTTCCTTTAGTGTGAAGCCTATTAAAAAGTGGAAAAAGTTTGTTGAGTAGAAATTTTGAAAAGCCTTCAACAATATTCTTTGGCAAGTTGAGGGCAAAATATGCAAGTACAGCTAAGAAAATAATACAAAGGGGTTGAAAATTCTCGGACTCCGAAAGAGATCTTCTAGAACATTGCAACAAATACTAGACACAGCTACTGGAAACTATCTATGTATAGCTTAAAACTTAAACTTTTTTCTGTTGCATTTTCTGCACAATTACACATCACATATAATACGAAAACAAATCTTTAAATAATTCATACGCAACAATTTTCACTGATAGTGTGATAAAATGCAATCGCTTTTCATAATTTTCTAGAAATATGGAAAAACTTGTAGACATTTAATATTGGAGAAAGCATTTCCTACTGGTTGGTCTTTCAACTTTCAAAAAAGCGTCTAGCACTTCTTAACATATTCACGCAAAATTTTAAACAATTTACTTGCAAATTTGTTTAATTTTTATAAATTGTGCTCTCTAATAACTGTTCCTAAGTTATTCAAAAGATTCAAGCATTGCATTTGCATACCTGATATCATTCACATCAGCAGTTTAATGGCCATATACGCTATCTCAAAGATTTATTCATATACAGGATGGCGCACCAATTGTGCTACAATAAGAAATTCAAAAGAGTTTTTTTTATATATTTCACTTATTTTATTTATTTGTTTGGGAATTTTCGTCGGAGCTCCGCCAAAACCAGTCTGGCTATGTGTGCAGTTACTATATCTTGCTGGCACCAAATGCTGTTGAAACGGATACGTCTTTGGTGCAGTTCTGGGTAAAAAAAAACTCCTTCAACATCTTTAAATAACTGTACTATACGTAAACGCATTGGCCTATACGCCACCTATCGCTTATGAATTTTACTATTTCAGAAAAATACACACAGTAGATATTTTAATGAATTTGAGGTTGCCAGTGAGAGCCCATCTAGATTGTGGGCTTAAGATGATGACAATTTTTTTGTATTATAAAGGGTGTCACAACAAGAATGCACGATTTAAATGTGGCGCCATTCGAAGTGTCATTGTTTGACATTTGAACAATTGTTATTGTTTGCTGGTAGAAGGTACGAGGTTAGTAAAAATGGAGCGCTACACGAATGAACAACGCATTCTCATTGTGAAATTGTTTTACCAAAATGGTGAAAATTTTGCGGGTACAGTTAGCAAATTGCGATTAATTTGGGGTCACAATAATGCTCCAAAAGAGTCAACTGTAAAGATATTAATGGATAAATTTGCCAAAACTGGGTCTGTTAGTGATGTAAGACAACAACGCGCCTTCGATCAGGTCGATCGACCGAAAATGCCGCAGCTGTACGTGATGATGTCGCTCAAACTCTATCCACCTCAATTCGACACCGAGCTCAGCAAATTCTCCAAATCTCCAAATGTCCATGCAGCGAATTTTGACGAAAGATTTGCATCTTCATGCATACAAAGTTCAATTGATTCAGGAACTGAAGCCAGCTGACCATGGACAGCGAAGGGAGTTCGTTAATTGGGTTATGCAGAGACAACATAAAAATGCTGATTTTGCCGATAAAATCATCTTCAGTGACGAGGCCCATTTCCATCTTGATGGCTTCGTCAACAGGCAGAATTGTCACATTTGGGGTGAGAAAAATCCTCGAGTGATTCACGAGAAGCAAATGCATCCTCAACGTGTCACTGTATGGTGTGGATTTTGGGCTGGAGGAATCATTGGACCTTTTTTTTATGAAAATGAGGCATGCCAAGCGCAAACAGTCAATGGTGTTCGGTATAGTGAAATGATAACCAGTTTTTTCGTGCCTACAATTTAAGGAATGAATGTGGAGAGCATGTGGTTTCAACAAGACGGCGCCACATGTCATACAGCCAGAGAAACAATTCAATTGCTGTATCAGTCATTTAAATCTTGCGTTCTTGTTGGGATACTTTTTATAATATGTCATTCCTAAAAAAGAGTGCAAAGAAGTAGTTGGCGACTTTTTTGGCTGATTCTGATAACGTAAACGCGTGCCTCATTGAGGTTAAATATAGGAATAATAGCAATTTGGAACGATGATATCGTGAATCCTATCAAGGAAATTGTTAAATAGTATTTTGAAAAAACAAATTTAGAGGGGTAAATAATTAAGCATCTAAACACATTGCTAATAAACTAACAAGGCAACTAGAAAATAGAGCTGTGCACATAATAGAAAGGAGTTTTAGCGTAGTTTGGCAATATCATGCAGTGCTACAGTCTTGTCATAGGAATGGCAAATATTTCATCTAGTTTCAGAAGGTGTATCGAATACAGTTTTGTAGTCCACATACAAAATATAATACTTGTCGATCTTACTTCTTTCAGGATAGTGTGAATGGTGTGTCCGTCGCCCGATCTTATATGCAAAGATTATAAAATCGATTACGCGGTAGTTGATGCAACCGCTAAAATCGATTATTTTAACGTTTTACGTTCTTGTTGGCTGCAATTTTACTGTTTGGGAAGTAGTAGTGTATTCAAAAAATGTTCGTAACCAAAAAAGTTTCTTCCGAATTGACAGTTGGAGACCGTAACTACATCGATAACTTTTGCTTATGTATTTTTTTCAGGTAGTCTGGATAGAGTTTATTCTACAAAAGGAACGTTGCAGACACAATTCTTTGAAAAATTCACGATATGATGTCGATGCTAAGCTAAAGCAAGATATCAAATCAACATCAACGTGTATCGCCGAAGATGTGTTCCATCACGACAACACATCGACAGTGATTCGCTAGAAGCTCCAATGCCAGAAAGTTGGTTGGAAGGATTTTTTACATCTGGACCTGGCATCAAACGATTACCACCCATTCCTATATACGGCGAATGATTTTGCTGGCGAAAAATTCACCTCAAGAGAAACTTGTGAAAATCGACTGGACCCGTTTTCTTGCCAATACGAACAAAGGTTTCCGTAAGAAAAATTCTACTATGAATTAGCAAAAAAAAGGCAATTTTCTACCGAACAAAGCGATGCTAATTTAACCTAAATTGAATCCTTCTAATTGTGCTAAATTAAGTCTTCAATGTCATGCAAACACAATAGATCTCCTTTCACCAGCTCTTATAAAAAAAAAACAAACAATTGAGAAAGCTAGTTTGGAAAGCTATTTTATACTTCTCCTGCCTTTATTGGAACAAATAATGAATATTAGAAACAATAGAAGCTGTGCCACTAATACTTTCGAGAGTTATCAGATTATCGAGACATTCAGATTATTCCTCTGGTTTATGCAACATAATTTAAACAAATAAATCTACTGTACTCAGCCCTAGGATATGCTGCATAACAATCGCAATTTACATTCATTATATTCATATTTAAAGCGGCTTTAGAAAACAACTTTAAAGCGATTTTGATTAGACATATTAGCTAGACTATTTCAAACCACTTTTCATTTAAAATAATTTAAACACCTATTGCTGCAAACTGGAGTGTTTCCTCCCAATATGCGATATATACAGGATGATTTTTTAATATTTAAGTTTTTCAGGTTGGCAGCACTGGTGGGTAATGACGTCCAAACGCCATCTGTCAAAGTGAAAAGTGTACAGTATACTCTGCCATTTCAATATGCAAAGACTAACAAACGAGCAACGATTGCAAATCGTTGAAATTTATTATCCAAATTCGTGCTCTGTGACAAATATGCATCGTTTGGTACGACCATTTTATGGTCGTCATAATCGACCTGCTGAATCAACAATTCGCGCTGTTATCCCCAAATTTCGCACCAAATTTACTTTGTCGGACATGAAACCATCGATTCGCATGCGTAGAGGACGTACCAAAGAAAATATTGCAGCCGTAGCGACCAGTGTTAATAACGATCGTGAAATGTCAATTCGTCGCCATTCTCACCGATGTGTTATTCAACCACAAGGAATTTTATTTTTTTTTTTTGCTCCAATTGGCTGAGTTGTACTTGGTTGACTTGTGGTTTCATCAGGACTGTGCAACATGCCAGCCTGCTTCTGAAACAATGGATATGTTGAGGGATGAATTTGGTGAGCAGCATATCTCTCGATTTAGCGCTGTGAGTTCACCCCCAAGATCTTGCGATTTAACGCCTCTTGATTATTTCTTGTGGGGTTATGTCAAGTCGTTAGTCTATGTGGACAAGCCGAACACTGTTGAAGCCTTACAGGATAACATAATACGCGTTATTCGTGTAATACAGGTAGAATGCTCGAAAAAAGTGACGAAAAATTGGACCTTCCGAATGGACATTTACAGACGGAGCCGCGGACAACATTTACATGAAATTATCTTTAAAAATCAAATGGCAAAGACCAATTTATCGATTCCAATAACAAATTTTAATATATGAAGCAAATTTGAGTGTTTTATTCTATTTAAAAAAAAAACTACGTTTAAAAAATCACCCTTTATATGGGCTACCTGTAATTCAGCCCTAAAATTATGCAATGAAGTTTGAACTTTTAAGCAAAATGAAGTTTATTACTGCTTTTATCCATATTACTACCATTTATATATAAACTTTAAATAGAACAAACGTGACCCAATATTGTTCATGGATAGTTAAAACGCAACATAGTCCCACATAGTCCCCCTCAAAGAATGCTATTACATATTAATAAAGAGGTTTAGTATGTTAAGTTTTTCAAAATATACATATTTATTAAATAATTAAAACAACAACTACTTTTACTAAGACCATACAGAATACTAAAGTTTTCCTTGAAAACCCCCTTAAAGACAAAATATGCAAGAAAAATAAAAAAGAATTAAAAGAAATGAAAAGGGAGGGACGTTTTTATAAAGCAATAATAAATTGCTGGCAATTTACAGTAGCAGCAACTCAAAGAAGTTGTTGAAACAGACCACAAGTTGCAGTTTCTAATTTGTATCAACAAGAAGCAAAAGATGAAACAGATCCATAGAAGTACAGCATTAGGCGAAAGTTTCCAGGGGGATGGTAAAAATTGCAAACTGTAAATGACAGTAAATCCCCATCAACTTGAAGTGCTTAATATAAACTACTAAATATGTCCTTATAAACAAAGATACATACACACACACACATATATATACATATATATATATATATATATATATATATATATATATACGTATATACAAGTCTATTCCCCACTTTACAGTTATTCTCTACTCACACACACTTACATATACATTCACTTAAGTGGTCAATGTCTTACTTACAACTCACTAGCACTATCACGCAATCACACAACTCACTCACAAGTCTTGCTATTACTGGCAAACTACTAAGAAACTCTTGATTAAGATATATAAAGTTCTACTCTCGGAAGTGTGTAGAGGAAAAGAACGATAGTAGTTGGTGTGGAAAAGATAAGTTGTTTGCTTTATTCTGTGTGTGCGTGTGTGCTTTGGGGAGGAAAAGCTTTAAAAAATGAAATTAAAACAGATGTGACCATAAATGTCTCTTGCAAACCTAGATGCGTTTGTCATTACTAGTTTGTGCTGTCACAGAGTGAACACATTTTTGGCAGACAATGTTTTCAGAATCAAGCCAGTTATATGTTTACATGTGGAATTTTAAAATGCATGAGATTTCAATCGGCCCAGATTACTTAACTTAGTTAATGGTCCCACACGCCAATGAATCTCGAATACTTAAAGCAAGCGGATGAGGTGCTTCTAACTTACATCCTCTCTCTTTGCCGAATTTCCCTAACAGTTCACAACCTTCGACATATAACTAAATATTAACAATATGTTCGGAACTTGCACATTGAATGCTCCGATTCATTTTAGAGAATATGCCTATATCCGATAGGCGAGTATCTGCGGTAAATTACTGTTGTCCAGGATATGCAATGGAGTGGATAGAGATGAATCTGAAGGAAAAACCGTGACGTCTACTCCACACGCCATGCAAAAACGCACTATGGAAAAAAATGTGCGCACACTCCGATTTTCCTTATGATTGTCTAAATGAAATATAAGATCACTGTCGGGATACTAATATTATTCTGGGAGATTTGAATGCCGAAATTGGCACTAGATTGAGCAGGACGACGAACGTCCTTAACCACACACAAAAAAAGCTACACATTGCAAAACCGATTACTGTTCTTGAGATAACCATGGCTAATACCAAAAAATTCACAAAATTGCTATTAATTAATATTGCATTGCGTCAGAGGAAAACTATGCTGCATACAGGGCAACGCTGCAGCTAATTGTAATGCGTGATGGAAGACAAGAAAAAACGAGATTGCGTTTTTGAATAGAGTATAAAGATGTTCTAGAATAGAGGCGGAATTCGATAAATAAATCACAAAAGCAAAAAAGTGAAAGTTATGGTCCACTGTAACCATACGTTTTCTACTTTCAATGAGCCTGAAGGAGATCTATGGCCTAACGAAACCCAGCACCTATTCTGGGAGGCTTTCACTAGACATTTTTTGGTTACTGGACTACTCGAAGAGTTAGACTGACGCATTAAGCTTTTCGTCATCGTATCAGACCTTCAACACATTAGATTTTGATGATTACAGCGAAGCTCAAATGCACGACTATATTCAGGATATTTGTGGGTTCTAATCATAATGCCACGACCTGAGAAGATTCAAGAAAAACAAATCAATATTTATCATCATTTTGTCATCTATAGGTACAAATCTGTCTTTGGCAGCTTGATATACGAAAAATGTTACAAAGCCATCAACTAGTATAGTGTTTCTGCGAAGTTTATATGGCTTTGTACGATGACACGTATAATGAGCTGTATATCGATATCGACGTTGTTAAGCGCATCATAATACAGAGATTGCATTGAATAATTCATGTTGTGAGGATGGACCAAAAGTCTTCAGAATGAAATGTATTAAGAATAATTGATTACAAGTTTATAGATATAAATATGAGATGTCAAAACCGCTTCTTACAGCATATCCTAATAAAACTTCATAGAAGTTTTTATTAATTATCGTTTTTAAGATCCTTGAAAATTTAACAGTTTGCAAAATTTGTTAATTTTGTTATAACTAGGACCGACTTGGATGAGCTAAAGGTATTTTTGATTTTCCGTATAAAATATTATAAATTTTGGTACATTTTTTTATTTCGAAATTAGCTTTTAAATTTCATTGCAGAATATCTTGAAAATTAGAGTAAATGCAATGAAAGTTTTAAAGCTTTTAAAGTCAATTTACCGGATTTGAAAGTAATCAATGCATTTGTGTCTGCTTTAATACCATTATTGGCAGTTATAGTCTATGAAAGCGAAAATTTCGAATTTTAGAATATGATATCTCGAAAACTTGATAAAACTTTTTACATTTAAAAGATCACTCAAATTCAATTACTATCAATTTGACCTTAACAAAAAAGTAGTATCGCGATGTGTACTTTAAAAATTGCTTACATTTTCTTAATATGATTTGAGACAGGAAAAAGAGTGCAAACATTCATTAATGGAGAAATACTGGAAAATTGTGTAATCATCATCGAAGAAGTTAACATAGCAAAGCAAGGAAGCAACAGTTTATGATGCATCTCCTTCATATAATAACGAGTGATGTAGGCGTGGCGAAAATTCCAATATTTGGTTGGAATTTTTCATAATTCAAAAGAATCGCTTTTTGTTCCAGAAAATGTTTCTTCATAATATGTTCACAGATAAAAAAAATTTCCATTGAAAAGTATTTCCCAAATACAAATAATTCCACTAAAAATCTTTATGAAAACACATCCCTTAAGGGTTGTTTTTAACACAAAATCTACCCGAAGATTCCGATGGACCGGAAGGTAGTGAAGTAGAAATTTATCTAATGGACATAATGATCCGTAGGACCAGTCCACAATATTGGAAACGGACATTAGCGACATAGATTCTTATGACGAGTATTGAGTAGTATTGCATTATTGTAATTTTTACAAATAAAGGGTGTCCCATCAAGAACGCAAGATTTAAATTTGGCGCCATTCGAAGTGTCATTGTTTGACATTTGAACAATTGTTATTGTTTGCTGGTAGAAGGTACGAGGTTAGTAAAAATGGAGCGCTACACGAATGAACAACGCATTCTCATTGTGAAATTGTTTTACCAAAATGGTGAAAGTTTTGCAGCTACAGTTTGCAAATTGCAATCAATTTGGGGTCACAATAATGCCCCAAAAGAGTCAACTGTAAAGAAATTAATGTATAAATTTGCCAAAACTGCGTCTGTTAGTGACGTAAAGACAACAACGCGCCTTCGAAAAGGTCGATCGACCGAAAATGTCGCATCTGTACGTGATGATGTCGCTCAAACTCCACCTCATCCACCTCAAACTGGTGCCTCCAAATCCACTATGCAGCGAATCGTGACGAAAGATTTGCATCTTCATGCATACAAAGTTCAATTGACTCACGAACTGAAGCCAGCTGACCATGGACAGCGAGGGGAGATCGTTAATTGGGTATTGGAGAGACAACATGAAAATGCTGATTTTGCCGATAAAATCATCTTTAGTGACGAGGCCCATTTCCATCTTGATGGCTTCGTCAAGAGGCAGAATTGTCGCATTTGGAGCGAGGAAAATCCTCGAGTGATTCACGAGAAGCAAATGCATCCTCAACGTGTCACTGTGTGGTGTTGATTTTGGGCTTGAGGAATCATTAGACCATTTTTTTATAAAAATCAAGCATGTCAAGCGCAAACAGTCAATGGTGTTTGGTATCGTGAAATGATAACCAGTTTTTTTTCGTGCCTAGAATTGAAGAAATGAATGTGGAGGGCATGTGGTTTCAACAAGGCGGCGCCACATGTCATACAGCCCGAGAAACAATTCAATTGCTGCATGAGTCATTTAAACCTTGCGTTCTTGTTGGAACACCCTTTAGAAGGACAAACTTTTTAGTGCGCCCGTCATTACATGAAGGAGGATAAAGTAATCTTTTATCCCAAAAACTTTAAATGGAGCTTCTTTGCATCGACTAGCAAAAATTACGCCTTCGGAGCACATTATGAAATAGGTGTTGGTGTATTTCATACAAACATATTCTGCTTTAACTGTTACGAATTATAAATGGGAATCGAACTAATGTTTTTAAGTACTTCATTACCGTTGTTTTGGAAGTGGTTCAAAAGTGTTCTTGTTATCATATTCTGGCCAAATCAATTCCTTTTCTGTACTCTTTATTTTAGCTAATGGGGGATGTTAGAGGGAACAAATTTGATTGTTTTTTTTATTTAAATAGGCGAATCCCCTGATGAAGTCAACAAACAATTGACGGAACGTTGGAACAATTTAATAAAACAAGCTTTTATTTAAAAAAAAATTAAATTATTTTCTATTAGCTAACATACAGAGAACTTAAGTGTTTCGTTGGAAGCGATAAACAGGCACGGACTGGATCCTTAGAAGTTGTTAACATGTATTTCTTGTAGAATTACCTCCACTTTTTTGCTGGGTAACAATCCTATCCTTCTATTGCTATATCTTTTACATGTCTGCAGCACTTTCTTAAATAAAAGAACAGTGATATATTTTCCAGTAGAATTTCAATGACAGTTTCCAATGTTAAACTGTCAAATTGCCATGATATTTTTGTTCAGTATTGGTAGATATTTTAGTATGAAGTTCAATGGAAGCTCGTGACTTTGACGATATTTGATTCTACTGTAACAAGATGGCACTACTTGCCAAGCATTCCGAGTATCACGATTTCGTATCGTTATAGATTACACGATATCGCATCCCTAGACATCTCAGAATAGACTTAGATGAGGATGTAATCATATAAAAATTAGTGTAAAAGTGCCCAATAAAATTAACTTGTTTTTTCTTTTCACAAAAAAAGTACTTTTAAATAAATCATCCAACATTTCCGCGACTTAAGCAGACATGTTATGGTATGGCAAAGATAAGGTTTCTGCTACTTATAAAGTTCTAAAATAATTGTTTCGAAAGTATGACCCCCAGTGATCAAAAATCCTCGTCGGTTATACGTGCTCCATTCATCATTTCAGCTTTAAATATATCAACGAACTTGATCTAAAATTTGATAAGCACAGGTTTTCTTTATCAACTTTCAATTCAATTTAGTGATTTTGTCCACAAAATGGGCCTGCGAGATCACTGTACAGTGGTATTTACGGATAATCACGTGTCCTTATATAACAAGGACACGCGAATACACTCTTTCATTGCATAGCAACCTTCAGGACTGTGAACAAATGTAGAAACACAAAGGCTGTATGGACAAAAGTAGAACATAAGCAGACTGTTGGTACCCTTCACATGATCCACATTTATTGTACATTTTCCTATGGCTCACTCTGTTTCTCCACCACTGGCAGCATGTCGTGCATTGAAGAACGAATAAATTGCTTGTAAGAGAAAAGAAGATCTAAACATGGTAAAATCTTAAAATTTCAAAATAATTGATTGTTATAAACTAATCTGACACCAGAAAGACATGTAATAAAATTTTAGGGAATATTATGAAAACCAAGATACATGTCCGGCATCAAGTATCGTAGTAAGTGACAAGTTTTAATTGAAAGAATTTCGCCTAGATCATAAAAGCAAGACCACAAAGTACGCAAAAAAAGTAAGAACGAAACAAGTTGTAGTTATTAAACTGAGAAACGAGAGTAGAATTTGGATATAGAAAAATGTTACGAAAGATTAAAAGACAATTTAATGTATACCTTTTCATATATTATACACTTTTTATAAGAATATTCTCACGTATAAAGTTTTGCATCTGATATTGGGTATAATCTTCAATATATATGAAAACTATAATAATTATGTCCAGAATCGGTAAGGTTTATTAAATGTAGTGCCTTTGAGAAGTTATACCTTAAGCGAAATTTTTCAATTAAAGATAAGGTCTACTAAGGACGTTATTTTCTATTAATTTTCAGAGCCAAAAAAAACACCTTCTTGTGGGTTCACCGCCACACAAATATTCAAGGAAATGCTAAAGTGAACCGATTGGTAAAATACTCTCTAAGAAAAAATATAAATACTGAAGCTTAATTCCAAGTTACGGTCGATATTAGATAGATCATAGAATATACATTTGATTCTTGGAACGAATTGTGGAAAAACAACACCAGCTCAAAATTGTTTCAGATTCAAAGTGATATTATCCGCATGTATACTCAACCTCAACTGCCAACATCAAATTTAGTTAAATTGAATAGACTAACAATTCGACAATCTCTATTAATTGAGAAAACATCACCTCCTGAAGACAAATGTGACCGAATTTTAACTATATATCATATAAACAAGTTACAATGTAACTAACATAAATATGTAAAGAGAAACATAAATACTCGTATCCTATCAACTGAAAAGAAATTCGAAAATATCAAAAAATGTCTAACTGAAATACACTGCCGCTCACCTGAATAGCGCCCCCCATAATCATTTAACAACAGTGACTACTATTTAAAGTACACTTCGCATAACGGGTCAGTTTTTACTTATTTGTTTCTTTGGAAGTGTGGAGTAGAGAGTGGAATAGAATTATATTTTCCGACGAAAGACAATGTAATTTAGAGGGTCTTGATGGATATAATTACTACTTCCACGATCTTCGAAAAGAGGAATACCTACTCAATCGATTACACAGCCGGGAAGGCGGAGTTGTGGCATGGGGTGCGATTTCTTACTATGGCACAATAGAGTTCCAGTTTCTCTCTGCAAAAATGAATGCGACTTCATACAAAGCCGCGCTGGAAAAAGCTTTTCCTAAAGTTAAAAATGTTTTCGGAGACTTGAAACTTAAATTCCAGCATGACAACGCGCCAATCCACACAACAAAATTCATCAAATCATGGAGTGAAAGCCAAAATGTTGAGGTTATGAACTGACTGTCTTACTCTGCAGACTTAAACATTATTGAAAACGTCTGGAGATGGCTGGTATTCAAGGTGTACGAATCAGGCAAGCAATATTCAAGCAAAAGTGAACTCATTAATGGAATTAAATAGGCCTGGTCATGTATTTCGCTGGATATAATCAAAAAACTGTATGACGATACATGAATTCAGAATCTATGAATATATTCTCAACCAGGGCGGAAGCACCCACTACTAAATTTTACTTAAAATACTTTTTTTAAATTTTTTTAAATTAGGTGTAAGCAAACAATAATACGTTTAATTTAGAATTAATGTGTTCATGTATAATATCATTTTTATAAGGGATGGCTATTCAAATGAACCAAAAACTGAAATTGAATTTCTCACTTTTTTTGTGTTTAATGTTTTAGTACTGAATTCATTAAAATGAAAGAAAATTTATGTTATAGAATTACAGCAAATACGTGAAATATGATTTATAAAAGCACAAACAGTTCGTTATAATGGAAAAAATTTGGAAAAAATCGAGCTTAAAAAATGTTTCTGTAAATGTTTCCATACAAGTACATTGATTCAAATTTAGACTGTCCACCAGAATAGAAGGCTATCCATTTAATGGTTTCAAAATCGACGGTCTAGCAAGGCTGTCAGCTGTTAAATACCTGTCATCTGAAGTGTTATTTATTTAGTACAAAGTTCGCTATTTACGAATATGAATCGTTTAACAATCGAAGAACGCGTAAACACAGTTAAAACTTACTTCAAAAGTGGTGATTCGAACATGGGCACCTTTCATGCATTACGGGGTGATTATGGTCTCATCATAATCGACCTACTGGGCGAGGAATTGGCAAGATTATAACAAAATTTGAAGAGACTGGAAGTGTTACAGATGTGATCAGACCTGTACGTCATTGCAATGTACATATATGCACTGCTGAAAATATCACCGCTGTTAGCGAAAATGTGGCTGATAATCCCAATTTTTCGATTCCATAGCATTCTCGACTAGTTTTGGCACCATTCACGTACTTTCATTCCTTAAGATGAAGGTATACAAATTTGAATCATCATACTCCGTAAAACGAACCGCTGTTAGATGTAACTTTTTTTCTATATAAGTTTTAGTAGTCTTAATAATTTCAGTCTTGCTCTCTAATCAAGGTTTTCTATTTTTTATATTACTTACACTTTCCGGCCACAGTAGGATTGTGGTATAAGTCATATTTTTCTAGGCCATAAAACTTACCTGAAATAAAGAAAAAAATTCCAATAAATTAATAAAAAAAAATATACATATGTGAGAACATAATATATCAGAATGCTTTATGATAACACAATTTAATTTAATAACATAATTAAAACCATATAAGACAGCTTATAGAACTACACGTAATTGCGAAATAGTATAATATTTAGAATTCTGAAAATTTCCATTATCATAGCTTTCAATATAAAGGGTGTCCCAACAAGAACGCAAGATTTAAATTTTTAATAAAACAATTGAATTGTTTCTCTGGCTGTATGACATGTGGCGCTGTCTTGTTGAAACCACATGCCCTCCACATTCATTTCTTCAATTCTAGGCACGAAAAAACTGGTTATCATTTCACGATACCGAACACCATGGACTGTTTGCGCTTGACATGCCTCATTTTCATAAAAAACGGTCCAATGATTCTTCCAGCCCAAAATCCACACCACACAGTGACACGTTGAGGATGCATTTGCTTCTCGTGAATCATTCGAGGATTTTCCTCAGCCCAAATGCGGCAATTCTGGCTATTGACGAAGCCATCAAGATGGAAATGGGCCTCGTCACTGAAGATGATTTTGTCGGCAAAATCAGCATTTTTATATTGTCTCTCCAATACCCAACTAACGAACTCCCTTCGCTGTCCATGGTCAGCTGATGGCAGCTTCAGTTCCTGAGTCAATTGAACGTTGTATGCAAGAAGATGCAAATCTTTCGTCAAAATTCGCTGCATACTGGATTTGGAGACACCTATTTGTTGAGCTCGGTGTCGAATTGAGGTGGATGGAGTTTGAGCGACATCATCACGTACAGCTGCAACATTTTTGGTCGATCGACCTGGTCGAAAGCGCGTTGTTGTCTTTACATCACTAACTGACCCAATTTTTCTCTTTACAGTTGACTCTTTTGGAGCATTATTGTGACCCCAAATAGATCGCAATTTGCGAATTGTAGCCGCAAAACTTTCATCATTTTGGTAAAACAATTTCACAATGAGAATGCGTTGTCCATTCGCGTAGCGCTCCATTGTTACCAACCTCGTACCTTCTACTAGCAAACAATAACAATTGTTCAAATGTCAAACAATGACGCTTCGAATGGCGCCAAATTTAAATCTTGCGTTCTTGTTGGGACACCCTTTATATAAGACATCTTATAGAACTACACGTAATTGCGAAATTGTACAATATTTAGAATTCTGAAAGCTTCAATTGTCATAGATTTCAATACATATCAGTTTTCATTTAATACAGTCGGCGCCACCAGAATAGGTTCAAGCATTTTGATAAAAGTAACTGTGAAGTGCAGCAACAACAACGGGAGGAAGGGGCTGTGACATGAGTTTTATTTTGAAATCAATCATTGCAAAGAAGGGAGCATCAAAAATGAGTGCAAAATATTTCCCATTTTATGGCGCCTACTCTGTTTTTTATCAGCAAAAAAGTATACATAAAAAATACGCCACCAGAATATGTTCTATAGCGTAAACGATAGGTAATTGAGTTAGTTTTTATAAGCTTGTCAGAAAAGCAACTATTATCAGTTTATTCGCCTAAGTTATTTTGATTAAAAGATTATGGATCGCGGTAAAGTTCTTAGTACCGAAGAAAAAAACAAAGATTCTAGTGCTACATAATGAAAAGCTTACATCTCGTCAAATTGCTGAAAATGTGGAACGAAGCCAAAATGTAGTAGCCAAATTTTTTAAAAGATAAACAGAACTATGGAATGGATATGAAGGAATGTACCCATGCTGCCACATCACCTGCAGATCGTAGGGCCATGCTCAGGGCTGCCTCCAATTCTGCTGATTCTGTACCAAAAATTAAGGTTAAAACGGGTGTGGCAGCTAGTCTTCCTACAGTGAGGCGAGTAATTAAAGGACCCGGATACTTAAAAATGAAAAATTGCAGAAAAAACCTCCACTGAATCCAGATCGAAGATAAAAACGATAAAACTTTGCCAAGCAACAAGAAAGAATGAGTGGTCCGCATGGATATAGCTTTTGTTTCCATGATCTAAGAAAAGGACAATTACATTTGGACCATCGGCATAGCTGCGAAGGAGGAGTAATGGTGTGGAGAGCGATGTCCTACTATGGCCAAGTCGATTTAAAATTTTTAACGACAAAAATGAATGCTAATTGCTACAAAGCGGTACTCCAAAAGGCTTTTCCGGATTTTTCCAACATTTTTGCACCCCTACAACGGACGTTCCAACAAGATAATGCTCTTATCCACAATGCCAGGGTTGTAAAATCATGGATAAGCGAGCAAAACGTCAATGTCTGGGAGTGACCACCGTACTCGTCGCCAGACCTTAACATCATCGAGAACGTGTGGGGATGGCTTGTAAGAAAAGTGTACCATTCCGGTCAACAATTTGATGATAAAGCCATTTTAATTTTGGCGATAAAAGAGGTTTGGAATGAGATTAACTTAGAATATATCACGTCTCTGTACAAATCTATCCCTAAACGCATTTATGAGGTAATTTCAAGCAAAGGCAGAAGTAGAAGTTATTAATTTTAACTAAACTTACTGTTAAAATAAAAATAAATATGTAAAAAATATCTCTTTATAATAAAAATCATTACTGTTTTATTAGAACCTATTCTGGTGATGCATATTTAATGTATGCATTTTTGACGAGGCAAACAAAAGTGGTCTCCACAGTGGTACGGCAAATATTTTCCTCTCATTTTGTCTGCTCTATTCTTAAAAACGTTTGTATGCAACATACAAATAATGGCACAGCCCTCTCCACCCCTTATTATTGCAGCACTTTGCAGTTATTTCCGTCTAAATGCTTTGAACCTATTCTGGTAGCGCGGACTGTATTTTCATTTTTTCAAAACCTTATAAAATTTCTTTAGAACTTTCCACTCAATCCTGCTACTCACCCTTTTCAACTATACATAGATTAGTTTATTTTCCTTCCAGAGATGTCATTGAAATTGTCATCTTTATTAAATCCATCTGCACAACGACAACGACACGACATTCATTTCTATCCAACTGTTTTTATTTGACAATTGTATGAAATATTAGAAATTGGAGAGCAGCAGTAGATGCAGCAATACAAAGAAAACACATAAAACAAAAAGGACGAAAAGGTGCAAAGTACCTGAAGTAAGGAACGATAAGAACAAAGGCACTACGAAGTAGAGTGCAGCTAAAAAGGAGCTTCCTTTGGTGAATCACAAGATTTGAAGCTCGTACATACAATTGATATGCATGGCATCTGATAGTAAATACAACACCTGCTGTGCAGATAAGGATTGAGGGGAAAATCCGACATAGAGCTTTTCATAAGGGAATCACCACCAAGGACAATCGAAGAGAACTGTACTGTATTATGTTGCCAAGTAACACACATGTATGTATAGATGAAGCTGTGAACTCTGGTGTGATGTGTTGGACGAGAGTTATTTAATAACTGGCAAGGAAGAGATTAATAATTGTTTTATATTAAAAGTTTACTCAAAGTAATATAGGCACTTGCCATGCGATATGGCGAAATTATAACAGCCGGAAGGAAGCTTTTAAGGTGTGTAATAATATATTTTGGTCAAATGTGTTTCATGTCCTTTTAAGTCGATTGAATTATGTCTATCTGTCTGGGTGTCGTAGATCTTTATGGAACTCTGTAAAATTTATCGCAGATAAATGCCAACCTCTCTGGCACCTCCCGCACAAAATTCTATTCCTTCCTTATAACTCCTCGTTCATAGACCGGAATAACTTAAATAATCCATCCACTGCATTAATATACAGTGTTTGACAGAATTCCAAATAATTGACCGATTAACCACGATAAAAAAAACCGTATTATTCCGTATGATAGCATATATTTCATCATCATCATTGGCCGAATATTGCAAGATGTTACTGCAACCTTCCCAAAGTTTAAGCAGAATTTAGAAAATGTGAGTCTAACGGTAAACGAAGACAAAGCAAAATTATTGTCTCCACAAATAACGAGTTTACAGCGTCGAGGTGTTGCGAGAAGGTTGACAACTATAAATTTCAAGTGGTGGATGAGTTCATCCAGCTCGCCTCAGCTGTAAATAAAATTAATTATATTTGTCTAAAGACTAGAAGAGGCAGACCAGAAGAGATGTTGCTTTCGAAGCGAATTACAGACCTTGCTCAACAAACAAAAATCCAATCTTTCTGGACATTACAGAAAACTGATACTGTCTTGTCGTACAGTGTAGTTTTCTAGGCTACGGTGCAATTGTATGAATCTCTTATGGTACAGAGGTATTCGCTGCAAAACGTACGGATCCATGATAATTAGTGGAAGATATCGGAATTGAGTGAACCATGAGCTGTGTGAGCTCATGATACTGACATCTAAGTGGGCAGACATAAGAAAATACAACTGCTGCTCAAATGTTATGGCGTGACAGATCAAAACGCATAAAGTTTTCTACCAAAACTCGGTCCTTTGAAATGTTAGCAAAACTTTGAGTGACGAATTGGAGAGAGAATTCAGAAGACTCAAACGCTTCAAAACCTTTCCTGGATGCGGCGCCAAAAAATAATAACAATTATAACATCGGTTTAACAATGATTTTGAATGTCACAGTTAGAGAAGCAGGACACAAGACTTGTCGATCACTTGACTACTCGAGGTGTTCGTCAGAGGCAGCGAGGTGACCGCCGCTCAAATAATGATAGGCGGCTGCTTTGGGGGGTTGAACCCGCGATCATGCGGATGATAGTCGCGTGTGCTAACCCATCGTGGCACGGTCGGGTGCGGCGCATAATTGATACAAATTTCTGGTATATTCGCCATCAGAGTAATCAAGCAATCCTTCGGTTTTTCCAATCACGGCCACTCCAATATTGAATAAAAGGTAATACAAATATATAGTAATATATAGTTTTTAAATAAGAGACGATGATAATAACTATTGCTGTTACATATCGTCCTGGATACATGGACTATCTAAACAGTTTAATTTAACAACATCCAATAAAAGTTGCTAATGTACAATATAAACAACATAGTTTCCTTTGGCACACAATAAAGCGGTTTTTTTGAACAAAGCTTAAATTTCAATGAGTGAACCTCAGAAGTCGTTGTCTTCAAAATTTAAAAATAAATTGTAAATTTGTACAAAAAATTCTAAAGATAGATAAACATATTTTAAACATTTCACTTTTAATGATACTATCTTGGCCACACCCAATAATATTGAAGATTTTTTTATTTTATAACAATAGCTTAGCCTGATTTTCAGTAATATTTTTTGTATATCCAGATGTTCATTCTATAAATAGGGAAGAGGCAGAAGTACTGCAGCCGGAGTGTTATATTTACGGATATAACTTTCATGCCAAAATACAGAAGTGCCAGTAAGAGCACGCCTGATTGCCTTCATATACAGGGTGGCGCAATAGAACGCGCATATTGCATCATCGCCTACATCGTCGGGTTGGCGGGCTCATGGAGTTTTAGTCACTATGAATCACTTCGACGGGAAGCGTCGCGCATTTTGTGTGCGCGCATTTTACCAGAACTCTCTTTCATATATTGCTACTAGGCGACTATATTGTGCTGAGTATGGACTACGGCGAATTAGTGAAGCTCCGAGTGCTAATTTAATTAAAATGAAGAGACCGGTTCAACATTTAAACCACAAGGAAATGGTCGCCCAAGAACATCTAGGACCGAAGACAATCTTGAGAAAGTTATGGAGTTAGTAGGAGGAAATCCACAAATGTCGACTCGCAAGAGATCGTCTGTCTTACAATTATCGCGACGAAGTTTGCAACGAATTTTAACATTGGATTTTAAACTGCATCCATATAAGCTGCAATTAACACAAGAATTGAAAGAGTCTGACTTCATAGCAAGGCTCGCATTTGCTAATGAAATGCTTAATCGATTTTCCAATTTTGACAATATCCTTTTCTCTGACGAGGCTCATTTCCTTATGAATGCGTTCGTAAACCGTCAAAATTGTCGTTAGTGGAACAGTGAAAATCCCAAAATCAAACACCAGAAACCATTGCATAGTCCTAAAGTGGCAGTATGGGCAGCAATATCTGGCAGAGGAATAATTGGTCCTTTTTTCTCCGAAAATGAGCGGGGCCAAAACGTCACGGTTAATACGGAACGCTATGTTGAGATGTTGTTGTTGAGTGAATTCCAGAATTTGGTTCCAACAAGATGAAGCTACCTGTCACACATCAAATGACTCCATGGCAGTGGTGAAGCCGATGTTTCCTGGCAGACTGATTTCGAAAAGAGGTGATATCCCATGGCCTCCACGTAGTCCAGACTTGACGCCTCTTGACTTTTTTTTTGCGGGGATACCTCAAACACAAAGTCTACAGTAATAATCCAAGAAACATCGTTCAGCTCAAGGAGAATATTCGTGCTGAAATGGCAGCCATTACACCAGTATTATTGAAGAACGTTTTCAATAATTTTCGTTTGCGGTTAGATGAGTGCCGTCTTAGAGAGGGTCACCATTTAGATGATGTTATTTTTACAAAATAAACTCCATTTATTACTCTACAATGCCTAAGATTTATTTTAACTATACCTTTTGTATTTATTTCTTAATCTATTTTTTTAAATATGCACGTTCTATTGCGCCACCCTGTATTTCTACTTAGGTAATAAACAAATTTGCAATTATATGCCTGTAGTCAGTGCATTTACTTAATTAATTTGAATGTTTAATTAATAAGCATCAAAACAGTTGCAAACGCTCCTAACAGCTTTTGTCTGAAGCATTTCATTCACAACTATAAAACCTACTGCTTTAAATGTAGTAGTTATTACACATCCTTCGTATCGTCCTTCCTTATTTTTCTATTTTGGTTCAATATATAGAGGGTGATATTAGCAGTTTCATATGTAGAGCAGAAGATTTGTAGTTCTCACTTTAGTATCTCATATTACGAAATCATGAAGCGTGAATACACTTGAAATCCTTTCAATGTGATTGCTTTTTTTTTTTTTTTTTTTTTGAGGTATAAACAAACCATTGTCTATAAGCGCACATCTGTCTACAGAATGATAAAGAATTCAAAGCCTGCACTATTACGAGTAGTTACATAACTAAGCGTATTGTTTTCTATCGTCATGCTTAAAGGTCATAGGATTTACAGTAATATCCGAGATTGAAATTTCATTAACTATGCAAAATGTCAAGAGATTTTATTAGAAAGTGCAACAAATCATCAGTTTCTTGTGCAAGAAATCACTGCAAAATTACTTGTGGAGGTTAATGTATTGTAGCAAGTAGAACAATGTGCAAAAAGAATTTGGCACAGAAATAAAAGTGTGAATTATTAAAAATTTAGAAAGTATCATCTTGATATTAAAGCGAACCTTTTTAATATGGAGGTTCCACAAAATTTGAAATGTTATGTTTCCAACTTCCACATTTTGAATCAGTTCCAAAACAGCTAACTTAGATTTTTCTAAATTTCATTTCATTGTTACTTGAAAACTAAAATAGATGTAAACAAATTTACAACGATTTTAAAACCTCAGTCAGAATCAATGAATTTCTTCTCATTCTAAACATTTTAATAAAGGGTGTCCCAACAAGAACGCAAGATTTAAATTTGGCGCCATTCGAAGTGTCATTGTTTGACATTTGAACAATTGTTATTGTTTGCTAGTAGAAGGTACTTTGTTGATTATGCAGCAGGTCGATTATGACGACCATAAAATGGTCGTATCAAATGATGCAATTTTGATAATAAATTTCAATGATTTGCAATCGTTGCTCGTTTGTTAGTCTTTGCATGACGGCAAATGACAGAGTATACTGTACACTTTTCACTTTAACAGATGATGCTGCCAACCAGTGCTGCCAACCTGAAAAAACTTAAGACTTAAAAAATCACCCTATATCTTAACAGACTTCTAAGATGAAATATTTCCATTTTAAACTGTTTATAATTAATTTATATGAAATAAAATATTACTGTTTTGACTAACAATGGTCTGTAAGGAAATTTTGTTCCATAGACTTAAATAAATGAAATATTGAAATGACTGGAGACCGACATGCATAGAAGTTGCAACAGATTGCTTTACAATCTATCCGGTTAGGTTTTCAGGAGTGGCTTGATTGCGAAACAATTGCAATACCTTAAATATTTGATATTTCTCTAAAATGTGTTGTTTTCATTAAGAATGACAAATGTTATACTACTGTACTAATATTGATGCTAAAGCAATATTGCTCCTGCCACTGCTACTATACTAGTAAAAAGGATTCCTAAAGGAGGCAAACAAAAATGTGTGCACTCAATAACGTCATCATCTGCACTATCATCATTATCACCATCACAGCATCAGCATCCTCATCGTAGTGCAAAAGAGAGGAAACATTGATCGAAACAACACACAAAACCATTCATTATTTTATGCAAATATGGTTTAAAAACAATTTGTTGAAATTTGTATTTTGTTTTTTTCTGTTGTTTTCATCTGCCCAGAAAGAAAGAAAAATGCTTCTAATCTATAATTGAAAATTCTCAACTCGTTCGAAACCCTTGTGTCACATTTAAAAAACATTAAAACGTATTTATTTTAGAAAAATCGCATACCATTTTTATATTGTTGTTTTTTTTTTTCAAAACAAAATTCTTCACACATATGTCTGTTCATGTTTTTTCTAACACGTTTCATCCTGAAACTTTTTCCATACTGAGCGCAAAGAATTTTCTAAACACGTAAAGTTAATTTTCTTAACAAAAGTTTGATTCTTGTTGATTTTTCTATTGTTTCGGGTTTCCACAACAAAAAAAACAAAAAAAGGAAAACCACCTTCGAAATCTCTAAAGATAAATATATATGAAAAGTTTTTATTATATAATTGACGATGGTAAGTTTGTATGTTTGTGGGGAAGGAGGAGTGTGAATCCTTCTTTTTCCCACAAAAAACTTTTGTAGTTGCGGGGTGTTAATGTGCGTAGAAACGAAAAACGAATTAATATTTGAAAATTTTCTATAGCATACGGGAGGTTAAATTCCAATTGAAAGTTTTTATGTTAACCTTTTGCAATCGATATAGTAAGAAAAGGGAGACCAAGGAACGAAATGCTTATATACATTTTTGATACTTCAAAATATTTACATATTTTGTAAAAGTTGAAACATATAGAATGGTTGAGGAGAAAGACAAATGATAGATAATTATAATACCATGCAGATCTGGTTTGAAAGTATTCAATAATATAAAAATGTTATTATTTTACCCAGTATTATTAAAGGAGGCTGGATAATAAAATGTGTTCAAATCTGTCGGATAGAATTGCTTCCATGCATTTATATATGTATTAGTTTCTTTTTTTCATTATAAATTTCTCATGGCAAACAACAAGCACAGGAAAAAATTATGCCTATTTAATATAAAGGGTGTCCCAACAATAACGCAAGATTTAAATTTGGCGCCATTCAAAGTGTCATTGTTTGACATTTGAACAATTGTTATTGTTTGCCAGTTCGAGGTCAGTAAAAATGGAGCATTACACGAATGAACAACGCATTCTCATTGTGAAATTGTTTCTCCAAAATGGTGAAAGTTTTGGAATCACAATAATGCTCCAAAAGAGTCAACTGTAAAGAGATTAATGGATAAATTTGCCAAAACTGGGTCTGTTAGTGACGTAAAGACAACAACGCGCCTTCGACCAGGTCGATCGACCGAAAATGTCGCAGCTGTATGTAATGATGTCGCTCAAACTCCATCCACCTCAATTCCACACCGAGCTCAGCAAATTGGTGTCACCAAATCCACTATGCAGGTAATGTAGACGAAAGATTTGCATCTTCATGCCTACAAAGTTCAATTGACTCAGGAACTGAAGCCAGCTGACCATGGATAGCAAAGGGGGTTCATTAATTGGGTAGCGGAGAGACAACATGAAAATGCTGATTTTGCCGATAAAATCATCTTCAGTGATGAGGCCCCATTCTCCATCTTGATGGCTTCGTCAATAGGCAGAATTGTCGCATTTGGGGTGAGGAAAATCCTCGTGTGATTCACGAGAAGCAAATGCATCCTCAACGCGTCACTGTGTGGTCTGGATTTTGGGCTGGAGGAATCATTGGACCTTTTTTTTATGGAAATGAGGCATGTCAGGCGCACCATTGACTGGTGATCGGTATCGTGAAATGATAACCAGTTTTTTCGCGCCTAGAATTGAAGAAATGAATATGGAGGGCATTTGGTTTCAACAAGACGGCGCCACCTGTCATACAGCCAGAGAAACAATTCAATTGTTGCATCAGTCATTTAAATCATGCGGTCTTGTTGGGACAGCTTTTGTTTATGAGGACAACGACATTTATTTAAATCAAACGCCAAATAGTTTAGAATGTGAACTAATGAATTAAAAAATAAAATAATCTTTGAGAGCGCAACTCGCTGTCTTTTTTTTATATAAAAATTTAACTTTATTATGAAAACATGTTTACAAATGATTCATTGAAATCCATCGCCCATCGCTAAGCTACTACCTTTTCCCATCTTTCAGGCAAACCTCGAATTCCGGCATGGCAAAACCGTTCATCTTTTGAGGCTATCCACGAATCCAACCATTCTTTGATGTCGTCATATGAGTGGAACTGCTGGTCAGTCAGACCGTGTGCCATCGAACGGAACAAGTGATAATCGGACGGCGCAATATCTGGAGAATATGGCGGATGGGGTAAGACTTCCCCTTTCAGCGTTTCCAGTTAGATTTTAATGGGCTTGGCCACATGGAGCCGAGCGTTGCCATGCTAAAGAATCGCTTTTTCATGCCTTTATGCGTATTGTGGACGTTTCTTGTGCAGAGCGCGACTGAAGCGCATTAATTGAGGTTTCAACAGGTCGTAATAAATAACACCGACTTGATCCCACCAAATACAAAGCATAATCTACGGCCGAATATTAATGGCCTAGGCGACGACTTAGAAGCATGACTGGACAGCCTCCATCACTTTATTTTTTTGGATTCCTGTAATGAATTCATGTTTCATCACCCGTTACAATACGATAATTAAGACCCTTTTTTGCCGCTGAAGCAGTTAGCAGTTAGGCTAAAATGCGACGCTCAACATCCCTTGGATTCAACTTATAAGGAAGCCAAAATCCTTACTTTTGAGTCATTCCCAACGCATGCAATCGCTTGGATGCAGCTTGGCTTGGTAACTCCTAATACTGACGCAAACTGTGCGTGCGTTTGACATGGATCCCCATCAAACAATGCCATCAATTCAGTGTCCTCGAATTTTTTTCGTCTTCCTTCACGCAAACGGTCACAACATTAAAATCACCGTCCTTAAAGCGAGGGAACCAATCTCGACACCTTGTTTCATTTAAAGCAGAATCTCTCGCTGAGCTTCAGCCGTCACTTTCTTTGGTTGAAAGAAGAAAATGACGATTATTTGGCACAAAATCATAAATATTCCCATAACCAAAATAACATGACGTCAAAAGAGAATCACTATTGTGTCGTGACGGTATGTTTACCATATGCCTAAGCTTGGCTAATGACGTTTAAGTTATGGCAGAATCGACTAGCACTTACAGCTGGCGCCATCTACTGGCAAACAGCGGGAACTTAGTTTCCCACCTGTATAAAAAATAAATCCGTAAATAATATTTTTGGGAAGAAACATGTCAGAGGAGGCAACGTATCAATTTGTTTTCTACTATTGTTATTGATGAATGATGGAACAAAACTAGCGAAATCCACTGTGTTTTTTCATACACGGCTTCAGCAAGCTGTACCACATCTTGTTTAACTGTTATCTGTTTGCACCACGAAATGGCATTAAAAAGATAAGATTTCGTATTGAAAAAACTGTTCGGACATTTATGTGATTGCGTGATTCAGTATTATTTGATTCAGCGAGTCAAAGATGGACTCGAGCAAAGAGAAAACATCCCATACATTTAACACATTTTCTTCGATAGAAACGAAAACTCAAGCCATGTAGCTGAAAATGTGAATAATAATTATGATCCTGACACTGTGACAGCCAATTATGCGCAATTTTTTGGTTTTGTCGACTCCTTTACTGTAATTTTGATGTCAAAAACGCGCCATTCTCAGTAAAGTTAACTGTCGAAAATGTTAACAAAATGATAAAAATCTATAAACCTGATCGACATGGAAGCACAATTTCGACTGAGCAGGAAGTATCGCACATTGCACAAACTACCACCTAGAACCACTGAAATAGAGTTGACTACAAAAAGAAGCTCTGTGTATGAGCGCCACACAAGTTAATGCAAAATAGCCTCATGTATCGAATTTTCAATTCCGAATCGCTGCTGGTGACAGCAAAATCGCAATATTTGTGGAACGGATGATAACTAGTGATGGAAAGTGGGTCACTTACGATGCTGTCAGAAGGAAATAGTCATAGTCGAACTGGTATGAGCCGGCGCAAACGGTTATCAAGACCGGATTGACGATCAGAAAGGTTTCATTATGTGTTTGATGAGATTGGCAGGGTTATCCACTATGCGCTGCTTCTCCCCAATGGTCATACTCTCTATTCAAAATTCAAACCTGTATTGATAACATTTGGCTAGCTCTGAAGAATAAGAGAAGAACTGTGTACCATCAGGATAACGTCAGGCTACATACATGGATAGTGACTCGTCAGAAGTTCCAGTAGCTTGGTTGTAAGATTCTAATGCATCCAACTTATAGTTCGAACATGGCACCGAGGGATGGCCATCTCTGCTCCTGTCTATTTACTGGTAAAAAGTTCGCCTGAAGAGAATCTTGTGAAAATCAACTGTCCCGGTTTTTTTCAACAGACACGAGGATTTCAATGAAAGATGTATAATGAAATTACCTTCAAAATATCGACAACTTATCGCATAAAACAGTGCATATTTGACACAAATCAGATCATTCCAACTGCATTAAATAAAGCCTTTATTTTCATGCAAAATCACTGGATTTGTTTTTGGTACCTCATTTATTATGTTCTGTATATTTATTATGTCTGTATTAAAAGCCATACAAATTACCAAAGTATGTAGTTATTGGGCCAATATAATTGACACATTTTAAATTACTGCAGTTTATAAAATAGAAATTACAGGGGAAAAATTTAATTTTGTAAATCGGTCAATTTATATGGATTCTCATTCTCAGAACTAAGTCTTTAAAACGAATCACACATCAAGTATTCCAAAGTTGACCGAATTCTGAGCAAATTCTTGACAGATATTAAGCTAAAAATATACAGCCCAAATCAGTTATTTGTATGGAAGATACCAGGTGGAACCTGGACTATTGATCCATTTTTCCCCAATTTTACCAAGTATAACGAGCTAATTCTAGGGACAAAAATGTAGGATAAACCTACAAATTAGGAATTGCCTAGAGAAGATTAAATTTCGGAAAATTGCAAATTTTTATAAAAGAAAATCGTCTATAGGATGGCTGAGCTCAGAGAGAACCTATCAATGTGAGCTTAAACAAATTCACAACTGACTAGACTTGCACACCGGGAAAAATCTCATGAAAAGAAATCATCCTCTAGTTATTTTTCGCCAAATTTAAAGCTGCCTTCGATGGTCTCTATTTGATGGATTTGAGGAGACAAAATCTTACTGATCCATTTCACATCAAAGGAGGCTGGCAGCTTAACCTGCGAGGACACTTTTGGAGATAAAGGAAATCACTACATGTTTGTTCTTCGCTAAAAATCTCTGCGTTCATTGAATATACCCAAATGTTACTGCAACCTTCTCAATCATTGAGAAGGACCATGTGCTAAGAGATGAGAAAACCAAATAAATTGTATCGATGAATAAAATGTCTGTTAGTATTAAAATATGCTAAAATATGCGTACCGTAGATGCTTTCATCCAACTTCACACCACAACTATTAGAACTAATTATGTCAGCCCGAAAATTAGAACTAATTTGATGAAAAAAACCTTCTCTCAATGACCAAAAATGTAATTGCACCAATTGAATTTGCTAATAGTTCCTATAGCATTTTAACTTATTTAACTACGTTCCATTATACCAACTTAATTACCTCCCCAGATATGCTAAAGCTAAAGTTGGGCACGATACTTTCTTGCGGAAGTTTTCGAAAAAGTTCGAATTACATTCACAAAATTGGGACAACATTTTT
>JAHXMU010000760.1:179612-193334 GCA_019455685.1 Philornis downsi
TAATTATTTTGGAATATATAGAAAAAATACTTCAGCGAAAAAGATCTGAATCAAATGATGAAGACAGAATCTCAAATTTATTTTATAGGCTTAGATAAATCTTTCTGCCAAAACTGAATCGATATTTGAGAAGCATTTCAAAAACTAATCGCCGTGGATAGGGACTATATTGGTGAATAAATCAGAAAACATTTTTTTTGCTTCCTCAGTTTCGGTACTTATTCACCGATATATTGTATAGGTATATAAGACTGTTATACAGACCTGTTATATGTATATGTATGTATGTATGTGTGTATGTATATGTTATATACAGATCTGTTTTGAGTACCCAGATTTGTTCGCTGCTGTATACTGAGACAGCAACGTATGATTAATATTAATTATTTCGATAATCGATTGATTACTTTGAAATTTAACAGACGTGATGCAATTTTATGTGTGTTTAAAGCTATAGCAATATTTTATAGCAATTAGTCTGAGATATTAGTGCAATACATTTATTATTCCATTGATATTATCAATAATTTATTTTATTAATTGTTAGCAGTATCCATTTCTCCTTATTAATTCTATTAATAACAATAAATAAAAGTTAAATCTAATTGATTTTAGAATTAAAGCTTATGATGTTAAAATAATAAGCAGAAAATATAAAATATAGTCTTACCTACTTTATATCAATACAAAGTAACCAAATCACTCGTTAAAACATGGAAAATTTGTATAAAACCCCAACTGAGCATAACAGCAAACTAACAAATATTTCACTATGTTAGTTTCATTAACTGGATACACACAGGATCCTTTAAAACACATACAACTAATTACTTTTATTTAAGTTTATATATAGAATAAAATTCCTACAAAATTTTCCAACTTTGTTTTATCGAAGATTAACTTGAAGTTGTATCTTCCTTGCTGAAAACGTAAAGGATTCTTGGCCATTTATTGTCGAAAAACTTTTGGTTTTAGTTTTTCTGTTCTATGATTCCGTGAAGAAATAATCTAAAAAGTATGGCATGAAATTAAAAATTGCATAAAACAAAAAGTTCTTCCACACTTTAACACAAAAATATCTCAGTTAGAATATATGTTTATCTGGTGGTGTTTGGGATGTGAAAAAAAATGTTGATGTTATCTGGGAAACCAATGCAATATTTTGATGATATTCTTTTCATGTTTGTAATGCTGATAAACAAATTTAATTTGTTAGAATGTCGGTGCAAAGATGGTTAAAACTTAATTAAAACTATTTTTGTATTAGCTTATACAATTAAACAACAATGAGGAACAAATTAAGGAAATGTGATCATCTTCAGGGTCACATTACATGGAGTACGTATATCTTGTGCTTCAGAATACTAATCAGGTTTATTAGTTTTCCTGGCACGCCATATTTTTGCGAAGGTTGCGCATAGAAGCAGCGGAAAGTTATTCCAGTTCTATAGAAAATTAGTAATGGCATTAGAACCGAAACCGTATGAAGAAAATTGTTATAAAATGAGTCGGTGCAGTTAATCACAGTCTCCTTTGGTTTACAAGATATCATGAATGGGAAATGCATAAATGCCTATTATCTGCGCAATACTTTCGTTCTGCGCTTTCTCACAAAAACTGACGCTGATAACAAATTTTAGTGCTAAATATTAAATGCATTTGGATTTTGAATTACACAAAGTTGTCATTAGCTTTATTCGGAAGCCTATAATTTGCGAAATAAAACCATACAATATTCTATAGATGGCCCTGATAAGGATAATACAATCCGGTGTTCTATATTCAAACAAGACATTTTGTATAGTTTTGGGCAGAAACATCGCATTCGGTTTTGGTAAAAAGTATTTGAAAATGATAACTGACCATGACGTGGCTACAGCGACTGTAGATTCTGTTTCCGACAGAAAGATATTAATTTTTTTTTTTTTTTTTTTTTTTTTGTAAGCGCAGATCGCCGAGAAGACGAGCAATTGATGAGCCCAGCGATTTTTGTTAAACTGACTTTCTGAGCCTTTTTTTTATTTTTAAAATATAAGACAAAAATAAGTCAATTGTAATTATCCCTTTATAGTGTTTTGTAAGCCAAAATAAATTGGAAACATCGAATACCATTCTTGGATTCCAACTAGCCCCTTAACATCAAAATTGAGTACAAAATGATCTACAGCATCAATTCTTTCAATTTTCGTCAGAAATATCTCAAAAATGTAACGAAGAGGGAAAATTTTAGAGCCATTTTGGGATCCTTGACTACAAAAACTTTAATTTCCATAAGGCTTAGTCCAGAAGAGTACTAGACTAAATGCGACTTGAATAACGTCATACAGGGTAGCGCACGAATCGTGCTACGGTGTAACAGTAACTGTAAATAAAGACTGTTACTTAAAGATATTGAAGGAGTTTTTTTACCCAAAACTGTGCCGTAGACGTATCCGTTTCAACAGCATTTGGTTCAAGCAGGTTAGGCCGGTTAGGGCAGAGCTGCAACGAAAGATCGCAAACAACTTAATATCCAAAAACTCCACTTTCCGCTGTCACCCAAGGTCATCTGACCTGACTACACCAGACTTTTTTTCATGGGGTTATGACCAGCAAGAGGTGTACAAAACATAATCAAGAACTTTGACTGAATTGAAGCAGTCCATTAACACAATAATTGAAATGATCCCGACTGAAAAATTTTCTAATCAGGTGAGCATGGAGGTAATCTGCGGTCTATCATCTTCAAAACCTATTATTTATATAAAATAAAACTGAATTTTCCGTACAACAAAAAAAAAAAATAAATAAATAAATAAAAATAAATTAAATACATTAATTAAAAAATATATATCTTCTTTTTTGGAATATCTTCTTGCAGTGCAATTGGTGCACCGCCCTGTACTACTGACACCTCGTAAGGCGAATGAGTATTTTCTTGCTACTCATACGTTAGATAATTGCCGGCTCATTTAGATGTACACTTTCCGGCAGGTGGTTTGTGACAGATCCAACTGTTAAATAACTTTTCTTCACCATTGTGAAATAGTTTATTATGGAAAAATCGTCTACAAATTATATTACTAATTAGCATCACTCTTTGGAAAAGTTTTAACGTCACAAAATTGATTGATAGGTAATAGTATAAGAAACATGAATCTACCTTTGTCCGTTGACAGTTCGCGGAATGGCAGTTCGCTGGCCTTTGACCTGACAAAGGTCTAAAGCGACCGATAGCGGAAAAGCTGGTCCGAAATTTTTGTAGAATATGCGCTATATTCCATTAATATTTTTCTAATCTATTTTAATATATTCTATTAATCGATACAGCCAAATCACAAATAGTACCAGCCAAGCTTAGTCACATCCTTCGTGTAGAAAAATGGCACAGAATGGCTGAATGAAAAACTGAGTACTCAGTCTTACTATTAATCTTCAATAGCTTCACGTACATGATATGGATAAGTTTACACATTGAAAATAAATTAAGTTTGCACTTTTATTAGCATTAAAATATCACTTTTTATTCTAATACATATTTTTTTTTATTTATTATAAAGGGTGTCCCAACAAGAACGCAAGATTTAAATGACTGATGCATCAATTGAATTGTTTCTCTAACTGTATGACATGTGGCGCCGTTTTGTTGTAACCACATGACATGACTCATTTTCATAAAAAAGGTCCAATGATTCCTCCAGTCCAAAATCGAGCGCAGTGGTAAATGTTTGTTTCGACTGCTAAATAGTCACTCATTACTAGGACATTTTGATTTCTAGTGTAAGTTTGAATCAGTGTTTTCTTAAAATGACCACATTTATTGTTTATTGAAAGGTGATTTCCTTTCTGTGATACAAAATATCCTACACATTTAGCTAAAATTGTAAAATTAATATCAATCATACGCCCTAAGTTCTAATGTAAATGATTTTAATTTTAATTCAGAACTTTATACATGACAACAATCAAAACAAAACAAGTTAAATAGAATTGAGGCAAAGTCCGATTTGTTTTTTTTTTTACAGCGTTCGCTCTTAGTTACATGCTTATTTGAATACTATACCCATCTCAAAATTCCCTTCTTACAAGTTGTAACAAATTTTCAGCAATTCTTTTCTCCTAAATTAAGATATAAATGAAAAGTTTTTTTTTTTTTGTATCCTTATCGTCTGTATTTTCTTTTACGAGTCACTTTGTAGAATTAAACATTCCCTACATTTTGAATACTGTAAACAAGTTTATAATGGCGATGTCTAAAAGAAACAATTAAAATTTGAACGCAATAAATTCAATATTAAGTAGTTTTTCCTTGTAGGTACAAATATTTTGTTAGTTATTACATAAACAAATCATTAGTAGCAGACACTTATTCTTAACTTCTCCTCCTACTAGTTTAAAAAAGGAAAAACCGGACAAAGAAAAGCTGCTGATAGTAATGGGTTTTTATTTTCGAAATGAACACTGAAATTCCTATCCAATTCTTAGCTCGCATTGTTGTTTGCTGTTTTTCTCTTACCCCCTTGACCGATTTTGCACAAAAACCAATAACAAATTATAACAAATTGTTTGTTGTTACCAAAGGAAATTTCAAAGAATTTACAATATCGACTAAATTTTCAACAGCAACAAAGCTCCGCTCCTCTGCCATGCTCTCTTATTCCCATCTCCTGTCATAGAACCCCACAACCAGCACCACCACTTTTCTTTACACTTCATTTCGTTTTCGTTTACAATTCGAAATCGGAAATCTTTGGTAGGGCAAGAAAATTGTTTATATAGTTTGTGATTGTGTACTTTATTGATGTTGTCGTTGCTTGCCGTTTACTGTTGTCGTTGTAGTTGTATTTGTAGGAAAATATGCAATTGTTCTATTGAGCAAACAATAAACGATTGATCTGAGAGAGAATAGAGAAAGCAATACAAAGTTATATTGTTATCGGGGCAATTTTTTCTGAGTTTTTATTTTTTTTTTTTTTTGTTACTTTTTTTTGGGCAAGAAGAAATTACGAAGAAAAGAAATGATGATAATAATAATGTCAGCTCAAATTGTTTGTTTGCAATTTACAATCATTTTGTAATGACAAATACAAGCTGTTGTTTGTGTTAGCTTTAAATTATGAAAAACAATAAGAAAAAATATAACTGATTGTATTTCATTGTTTATAATATTGTTATTTCCTTAAAAATTCTCGTTTATTTTGTTTTCAGTTGTTGCATGACTTTGTATTAAATCGTAATAAAAAGTTAAATTACTTCAACTTATTAAAATTATTATTTGATTAACAGAATTTGTCCATGTTACTCACATGTGCCAGGAAATAAACTCAATGAAATCGAATAAGAAAATTAAACTAATTTCTCGTAGGCAGAGAAGTGTCCATTAATTAAAAGAATTAATTCACGTTACTCATACGTATGGGTACCCGTATAAATTTCTTCTGTTACTGTTCAACCAGCGTATGAGTATTATATTATTATAATGATTACTAAAACTTTAATTTGCATTACTCATACGAGGCAGTTTCGACACAAATTTGTGTTGTCCAAAGCATATGGTGATGTATCATCATATTATAAGCGAATTCTCTACAGTTGTTGTCTGCTATCTATCACTGTTTAAGTTAAAGTTAAACTACTTCAACTTATTAAAATTATTATTTGATTAACAGAATTAGTCCATGTTACTCACATGTGCCAGGAAATAAACTCAATGAAATCGAATAAGAAAGTTAAACTAATACTGCCTATGAGAAGTTTCCGTTAATTAAAATAATTAATTAACGTTACTCGTACGTATGGGTGCCCGCACAAATTTCTTCTGTTACTGTTCAAGCAGCGTATGAGTATTATATTATTATATTGATTACACAGTACAACAGTCAATCTGGGGGGTGAGAAATTCCAAGTCAGGGTGATGGTACTAGGTCAGTATAGTAAAATCCTCAAAAGGTTTCGCGTTCGTATGTGTCAGTTTTTTTTTATGACCTTTTACATTTTTTCCTTATCTTGATGTTTTTTCGCTTAGTTGTAAAAAAAAAGTGTCATTTAACGCGTTTTTTTTATAAATTTTCCCCAATAATTCCAGACTTCTGGCCATAAACTACTAAAAAAATAAAGTAAACATTTTTATAATTTTTTATTTTTATTTTATTTATTTATTTTTATTTATTTTAATAAATATTACGTATACGTATTTTTCAATATTTTACTGACGTTCTAAAACATGACCACACATGAATGTGGGTGCAATTTGTGTAAAAAAAATCATGCAGGTAGCCAACAGAAAAAAACCCAAATAATTACAAAAGTGCACTTTCCTTTTTTCCTTTTAATTGTCCGCGCACATTTATGACAGTTTTCAGTTTTTTACAGCAACCATAAAAATCAAATAACCTTTTGTTTATTACTTTTTTTTTAATTCTGAGAAAATGTAAAAGGTCATAAAAAAAACTGACACATACGAACGCGAAACCCTTTGAGGATTTTACTATACTAACCTAGTACCATCACCCTGACTTTGAATTTCTCACCCCCCAGACAAAAACCCCAAAAATGTTCCACAGTGTTACCAAAACTTTAATTTGCATTACTCATACGAGGCAGTTTCGACACAAATTTGTGTTTTAAAAACCATATGGTGATGTATCATCATATTATAAGCGAATTCTCTACAGTTGTTGTGTGCTAGCTTACACTGTTTCATTTAGAATTGCTAGCCGACATTAAGTAAAAAATATGTATTGAATTTGTAGATATGCTACTGAATTCTATTTGTGAAACACCGGACAGCATTCATAAAATAAACTATGAATCACATGCATATCAATTTCAAATTTACAGTGTTGTCATGCTATCTCCAAGCATGCTTTCTATAAGAGATCAGTTCGTTTTAATTAAGCACGATGCACACTTACAATATGATGCCGGCGCGATACAGAGCCGCACCCACAATAAATACATGTATGACATTTTTTGACGCAATGGAATCGTAATGATTGGAAAACAACTATACCTATGTCGTTTTATTTATTTGATTTCTTTTATTTAAATTTAATTCGCGGTTAAATAAATTAAGACTTTTAGGTTACCTACTGGTCATTTTTATCAAAAATTGATTGATCTCTGTGAAAAACCGAGCAATATATGTTGTTCAACACTAGCCGCCATATTTGTTCCCATTTTACTAGCAGCATATGAACATCGTGTCGGTAGAAAGTTTCATTTTTTGAGGCTATCCAGGAATTGACACCGATTTTTGTTTTCTTCATATAATATGAAGCCCTACTAGGAATATGGCGGATGGGGTAGAACTTCCCAACCACCATATCAACAACAAAACTTTTCGTTGATGAAGTTGCAGCGCGTACATCAGGATCTCTATCGCCGATCATTTTGGCAGCACTTAAGCAACAGATGGCAAGTGCTTATTCATTTTGCTCAGCAGATTTCCTTTGATTCATCCGAAATCCAAATATCAAACCTTTTGGTGAATCCTGGCAAATACGGCGGGAGAGATAAGATCTTTCAATTAAAGATTTAAAAAACACCCCCCCCCCCATTGACAAGAAAACGTTTCTTTGATGAAATTCAAGCGCCCTGAACAGGATCTTTTTCGGTCGATATTATTATAAAAAATCTATTCTTAAACCCCATTGCTAATGCGAAATTTCAGTTCATTCATCATTATCTCTGCTTAACCGTTTCGTTAAGTAAATTTACTTTAGCTCGAGCGGAATCTAAATATCAAGCTTTCATTTCAGACGGTTTTTACTGGTCCTGCACGATATCTTGCGACTTCTTTGCAATTTCTTTGAGCACAAATATGTCAGTCTGACTCGGTCCGTATCCTTTTTATTAAGCCCATTTCCTTTAGCTCGTGCGGAATCCAAATAACGAGTTTCTTTTTGACGAATTCATACCATTTCAGACGGGTTTCAGTGATCATTTGTGACATTTTTAACTTCTCCGAGTAGAGACATGTCGATCCTACTCTATTATGGTTTTAATTTAGAACTTTTGAAACATACTTGTCGACTGCTCCGGTAGTCATCCTTGAGTAAGAAATTTCTAAAACAGAATTTCATAAACCGACATCGGTTCAAGCGTTTCATTAAGACATCCAAAGCACAACTATTCGCCTGTGCTTCCGTGGCTTTTTTTGTCTTTTCTGAAATAGAAGACAAAAATATGACGAAAATGTTTTTTTTAAGCTTCCATATTTGCAGCGCGATGACCATTAGACCATTGAAAATGTTATGACACATCACAAATTAAAGTTTGAAATGTGAACTGCGAAACGATATGAAATTGGTTGATCTAAAGCATTTCGAAAATAACAAAAAACTAAAATTAATTTCTTGGTACCAGGGAAGCGGTAGCAGCTTGTCTTGCAGCAACTTTCTATTAGAAATCTCCATTATTTAATAACGATTCATAGCGCGTCCAAGAAAGTGCATATAGGTTTACTGTATATGCATACTTCAGCCATATTCAGCAATTTGCGAACTGTAGCCGCATAACTTTCACCATTTCGGTAAGACAATTTCACAATGAGAATGCGTTGTTCATTCGTGTACCGTTCCATTTTTACTAACCTCGTACCTTTTTGTTCAAATGTCAAGCAATGACACTTCGAATGACGCCAAATTTAAATCTTGTGTTCTTGTTGGGACTCCCTTTATAATATTTTAAAACTGAAGTGAGGGCCATTCGCGAAAGAATCCTGCAAATGTTAGCAAAATTAGAAAATCAGCCACTTCCATTTCCTAGCAAATTTTTCCGTCAGCTTTTGAGAGCATACTTTTAGGACTACATTTTTGTGTATATGTTGGAACGTTTATCCGATTTGTTCCTTACATTCTGAGTTTAATTCATTTTCATTTACATACTGAGTTTATGATCATTTCAAAAATTTCCAAAATTAAAAATTTTTCTAAACACGGTAGGCTTGGCACATTCTGCCTGGTTTGCAATTTAAGCAATTTTCCGTCAGAATTCCAAAAAAAATTTCAGCTTTTGAGAGCATACTTTTAGGACTACATTTTTGTGTATGTGTTGGAACGTTTACACGTTTTTATTTCCTTACATTCTGAATTTAATTCAATTTCATTTACATACTTAGTTTATGATCATTTCAAAAATTGCCAAAATTAAAAATTTCTATAAACACGGTTTGCATGGCACATTCTGCCTGGTTTGTAATTTAAGCTTTTTAGGGCATACTTTTAGGAATACAATTTTATGTATGTGTTGGAACGGTTACACGATTTGTTCTTTACATTCTGAGCTTATTTCACTTTCAAACCCAAATTCTAAACTTACTCAATAAATTCTTTATACATATAAAACCAATTTATATTAAGAACTTTTGTAATTGATACGATACATCATCAGTTGCATATATATCTGCTTACAAGCAGACAAGTAGATATCCAGATTTTGATTTATTGAACTTTTTCCATTACACGAAGCATGGTTTCCTTCACAAATTCTATTTTTGGACTCATGACTATTTGGCAAAGCTTTTTCGAGGTATTTTATGATTTAATGAACAAAAACTCCAATAGTTTGCTTTCGGAGATTTAGTTTTAGGCGCGGATTAATGCAAATCATATTCACAGAGTACTTTGTACACATTTCTAAATTGAAAATATTTAAAATGTATTCGGTTTGAGTAACGATCAAATCAGTAAACAGCCGCGAGAATGACGCGTCTCAGATCCCTCTTCCAACCGTTTGCTTTCGGAGATTTAGTTTTAGGCGCCGACTAATGCAAATCATATTCACAGGGTATTTTGTTTTCACAACGACCACGTTAGTGATAATTTTCTTAATAGTGTGCAGGAATATGATCATTTCAAAAATTGTCAAAAAAATTCTTATAAATACGCTGAGCATAGCACATTCTGTCTGGTTTGATTTTAGCTCTTAAAAATAATCGAATTGAGCCATTGTCAGACATTCATCATTCAGTCATTTATTTTCATGATGTAAAGGAGATAGTCATGGTTGCGGGCGTAAAAGGAAAAAAAGTATAGTTTTAGTGTAATCATCCGCGTATGAACTTTCACATCCCTAACCTAAATCCTGCAATATTCCACTGAGCGGCGCGGAATGACAAATTTCGTTTTGTTACCTTTTTTTATTAAATCGTACAAAATTTAAGTTCATTCGTTTCTGTCATCCAATTTAAATTTTGCTAATTTTAACCTTAAAAATACCTCTCTTTAAGTACACCAAATATTCAATTTCCACTTTTACTGCAAGTTTGCGCAAAAAAAAATCAATTTTCAATTCGCCCTCCAGGTCATTTGATTTGCTGTTGGCTGCACTTGTTGGTCCGGCCTTTTTTCACTCGTTCTCTAGGATGTTGTCCTTCTTCTTTTGCACCACTTGGTGCACTTCCGGTCTGACGCCGTTATAAATTGACACTCATCACTGACGTGACTTGAGATACGTAGGACGATAACAACACATGGAATTGCCTCGTTTCGAATCTATTCCATTTGAAGCGTATACGTGCGACAAATTGACCATCACAATTGCCAACTTAAATGAAGCGTCATGTTTTCCGTGCTCTTGCGTTCATACCTCTTTTTTTTTAAAGAGACCTTAATGGACAGACAAGTGAGTGCAGCAGAGGGAGTAAGGCACACAATTCCCTGGGGTGGGCAATATTAAAAAACCAATGATGATGAGGAAAATCCTATAAGAACTTGCCTTACATTATATGTAAATTGAATCCTGTAAGTCAAAAATTTACATGGGCAATCGAGATTATTAATAACCTTTCCCATCATGACACATAATCGAACTACCTACAAATAGAATGGAAAATCTGCAACACTGCATTGCCTTCAAAGTTTGACCATGTCTGCCATTAACACATGTCACTAACACGGTTTGGCAATGAGTGGCCATACAGGATTCATGTTCAAATAGCCATGTGTATGGGTGTGTGCGTGTTTGGGAGCTGTGAGTGTGAATAGGTCTCTCAGTAAACAAAATACAAATGACTTATATTGCTAAAGGGGTAACCTCCTTTTCATGTCATGTCAAATGTTTCGTTTTTTTTTTCTTCTTTTCGTCCTGTTAGTTTTCATGTTGTTGCGTTTGCAACGTTTGTTTTTGCCTCCTCCACGAGAGCCAATGTGATAAAGTGATGGTTTTATGTGACATATTGACACTGACACGCAATCAAATTGGATGTCCAACAAATGAGATTCAAAAAAACAAAAAAATATATATTTTTAAAACATAAAAATTATGAGATTTCTTGATTTTTTCATTTATATTTAATGAGTCTATACGAAATCGTAGAGACAGACTAACTGAAAAAGGGATCTTCACTTCTGTACATCAATATCTGAAAAACACCTCAAGTTTTTATTGCGCAACTAAGTTCTCGCTGTTTTTTTTTATAAAAACACAACTTTATTACGAAAACATGTTTACAAATGATTCATTGAAAGTATTGCCCATCGCTAGCTGCTACTTTTTCCCACCTTCCTGGCAAAGCTCGAATTCCGTCACGGTAAAACTGTTCATCTTATTGAGATTACCCACGAATCCAGTCATTCCTTGATGTCGTCATAGGAGTGTAAATGCTGATCAGCCAGACCGTGTGCGAACCAACGAAACAAGTGATAATTAGACGGCCCAATATCTGGAGAATACGGCGCACGGGGTAAGACTTCCCATTTCAGCGTAGGTTTTAACGGGCTTGGTCACATTAGGCCGATTGTTGTCTTGCTGAAGAATCACTTTTTCGTGCCTCTCCGCGTATTGTGAGTGGGCTTTTCTCACACAGAGCTCGGCTCAATTCCATTAATTGAAGTCGATACCGATCTCCAGTGATGATTTCGCTTGGTTTCAACAGCTCGTAATATATAACACAGATCGGTTTTCCAACAAATACAGAGCACAGAGAGAATATTCGGCCGAAACAATGACGTAGAAGCATAACCAGGCAGCACCCATGACTTTCTTTTCTTTGGATTGCTGTAATGAATCCATTCACTCATCACCCGTTACAATACGATGAAGAAAATCCTTCCTTTTTTGCCGCTGAAGTAGTTGTTCTCGGCGAAAAACGACGCTGAACGTTCCTTGGCATCAACTCAGAAGGAACCCAAGTTCCTTCCTCTTGATTCATTCCCAATGCATGCAATCGCTTGGAAAGTTCCTTGCTTTTGAATCATTCCCAAGGCATGCAATCGCTTGGAAATGGCTTAGCGGATATCTCTTAATATTGAAGCAACCTCAACCTGCGTTTGACACGGACCCTCCATCAAGCAATGCCGTCAATTCAGTGTCTTCGAAGGTTTTTCTTCTTACTTCATGCGAACGGTCATCAGCATCAAAATCATCGTCTTTGAAGCGACGGAATCAATATCAACACCTTGTTTCACTTAAAGCGGCATCTCCGTAAACGTTTTGAAGCTCTCAATGAGCTTCAGCCGACGTTTTCTTCGATTGAAAGAAGAAAATCAATACTTCTCGGATATGACGATTATTTGGCACAAAATCAGACATATTTACACAATCAAAAGAATATGACGTCAAAAGAAAATACCTATTGTGCCGAGGCGCTATATCTATCATATGCCTAAACTTGGCTCGTTACGTTTAGGTTATGGCAGAATCGACTAGCACTTACAGCTGGCGCCATCTGTTGGGAAACAGCAGAAGAACCGACAATTTTGCTTGTTCACATAGCCATTAAGGCGAAAATTGGCCTCATCACTAAAAATCACGTTGTTGAAATTGTTGAACCGCTCTAGCATCAAATTGACAAAGTTAAGTCGGTTATTGGCATCATCGGGTTTTAATTCTTGGACTATCTGAATCTTATAAGCCTTCAAATGCAAATCACGTTTCAAAATTCGTCGTAAAGTTGTTCTTTTGACATCCAAAGACTGACTTCTCTTACGTGTTGACTGTTGCGGATTTCGCTGAACTGAAACACGAACACGCTCCACAATGTCGGCTGATCTTGCAGAAACTGGGCGACCACGAACCGTAATTGGTACTGTTGAGCCGGTTGTTTCGAACATTCTGATCCATTTTCGTATCGCATTGGCGCTTGGAACTTCACTTAAATCGTGTATACCGTGTTCATGCCGATACAAACGTCGTGCAGTAATCACTGATTTATTGTTTTCGTAATACGCTCGGACACAAAATGCACGCTGCACTCCCGTGTACGGCTCCATGGCGACTAAATTTCCAGGAAGCGGCGAAGCGAACAACATATCCCCCGCCGCCCCGCGCCGCGCGTTACCGAGAAATTGAAGAATTAAATCGCCAACACTCATATGGTCCACCCTGTATTATAAACTCTTTGAATTCAAGGAAATTTTTACTAATTCACTGTTGCTCAAATGTCATTTGAGAATTATAAACTCTTTAAATTCAAGAAAATTTTTACGAATTCACTGTTGCTCAAATGTCATTTGAGAATTATAAACTCTTTAAATTCAAGGAAATTTTTACGAATTCACTGTTGCTCAAATGTCATTTTGAAACTACAAACTCTATGAATTGCAGGAAATTTTTACTCATTCGCTATTGCTCAAATGCCATTTGAAAATTATAAACTCTTGAAATTCGAAGAAATTTTTACTAATTCACTGTTGCTCAAATGTCATTTTGAAACTACAAACTCTATGAATTGCAGGAAATTTTTACTCATTCCCTATTGCTCGAATGCCATTTGAATAATATAAACTCTTGAAATTCAAG
>JAHXMU010000760.1:193344-217890 GCA_019455685.1 Philornis downsi
CTATTGCTCGAATGCCATTTGAATAATATAAACTCTTGAAATTCAAGGAAATTTTTACTAACTCACTGTTGCTCAAATGTCATTTTGAAACTACAAACTCTTTGAATTGCGGGAAATTTTTCTAATTCACTGTTACTCAAATATCATTCGAAAATTATAAACTCTTTAAATTCAATGAAATTTTTACGAATTCACTGTTGCTCAAATATCATTTGAAAACTATGAACTCTTTGAATTCCAAGAAATTTTTACTCATTCATTGTTGCTCAAATGTTATTTGGAAACTATGACATCTTTGCTAGTAGAATATTAATCATTAATTTTCCTAGAATAAAAGAAAATTATTCACAATTTAAATTTTATAGATCACAAACCCTCTTCCTCATTGATTGAAACCGAAGGTTGCTGGTTGTACTCGCTCATGTTTCAAACAAATTATATGTTTAAACAAACAACAACACATCTATGATGAGGCGTCATTGCATCGACTTAAACTGTACAAACACTGTATGTCTGGTCCACATTCACGAACGTCATCTTGAGGAAGGTTATGTGTGTAATCTATTAGTAGTACTATAACTTACAACTAGGGTGATTCTTTAAAACTTAAGTTTTTCAACTTGGCAGCACTGGTTGGTAATGGCGTCCAAACGTCATCTGTCAAGGTGAAAAGTGTACAGTATACTCTGCCATTTCATTATGGAAAGACTAACAAACGAGCAACGATTGTAAATCGTTGAAATTTATTATCAAATTTCCTGCTCTGTGACAAATGTGCATCGTTTGATATGACCATTTTATTTTATTCATAATCGACCTGCTGAATCAATAATTCGTGCTGTTATCCCCAAATTTCGCACCAAATTTACTTTGTTGGACATAAAACCATCGACTCGCAGGCTTAGAGGGAGTACCGAAGAAAATATTGCAGCCGTAGCGACCAGTGTTAATGACAATCGTGAAATGTCAATTCGTCGCCGTTCTCAGCGATTGGGCGTGAGTTACTCAACCACAAGGAAAATTTTACACGTCGATTTGTGTTTGAAAGCCTATAAAATTCAACTCACGCAAGAATTGAAGCCGAATGACCTACCAGAACGTCTAATTTTTGCTAAATGGGCCTTACAAAAGCTCAATGAAAATCCGCTGTTTTATCGAAAAATTGTGTTCAGCGATGAGGCTCATTTCTTGCTGAACGGATATGTAAACGAACAAAACTGTCGCATCTGGAGTGATGAACAGCCACTTGCCATACATGAATTACCGATGCACCCCAAAAAAGCGACAGTCTGTTGTGGTTTATGGGCTAGTGGCATCATCTCGGTTCACTTTTCTTCAAAGACGACCGTGGAAGAAACGTTACCGTCAACGGCAAACGATATCGAGCCATGATACGCGATTTTTTTTTACCCCAATTGGCTGAGTTGAACTTGGTTGACATTTGATTTCATCAGGACGGTGCAATATTCCACGCTGCTCGTGAAATAATGGATATGTTGAGGGCTGAATTTGGCGAGCAGCTTATCTCTCGATTTAGCCCTGTGAGTTGGCCCCTACGATCTTGCGATTTAACGCCTCTTGATTATTTCTTGTGGGGTTATGTCAAGTCGTTAGTCTATGTGGACAAGCCGAACACTACTGAAGCCTTACAGGATAACGTAACACGCATTATTCGTGGAATACAGGACGAAATGCTCGAAAAAGTGACGAAAGATTAGACCTTCCGAATGGATATTTTGAGACGGAGCCGCGGACAACATTTACATGAAATTACCAATTTATCGATTCCAATAAAAATTTTAATATATAATGCAAATTTGAGTGTTTTATTCGATTTTTAAAAGAAAAACTACGCTTAAAAAATCACCCTTTATTACTACAACTACAGCATTTACAATGGCGTAGTAGTTTTCGCAGTCCAGTGAAACAAATTTTAAATTTAAATTGCTTGGCTGGTGCCGGTTGATGGATGACGTTATTGTTATTTTTTAAAAACGCTTTACAAATTGCTATCTAGTCAACAATTGAAATGATTAATATAAACAAATAATTAAATGCGCTTTCAATAAATGGCAATAAAAATGACTTGAAATGTGTAAACAAATATTTACGTTCAAACACAATGTAATGCTCATTCATTACATTTGCCGGGGACCTCAGCTCAAAATGAGCACCCTGTGAGACAGTAAAAATGGAAAATACCAATTAAATTCTTATCCAATATATTTGATTTCTTCACAGCAAACTTCCCCAATTCATAGATATCTGCTTATATGTGCATATTTTCGCTTAGTGTTTTACATGAAGATAGTTCACTTTTATCTTATAAAGTTATTTCAAATCTCATTTTTTAATAATCATACGCAAAATACTTAAATCTTCGTGCCTCAAAAAATTTGAACCCTTTGTTATTTAACACATCGATATATGTAAAATTCCAAATCCAATTAAATTCTTGAAACATTAAATATTAAATGATTAAAACCAAATGAAGGAGAAAAAAAGAATTACCTAATAAAGAAGTCAGTCCTGAAATTCCATGTAGATAACATCATGTTATCACAATCGAATGAATGGAATGGTGTCACAAGGAAAACGGAAAAGGAACTAACACTTGCCGGAAATGTAATTAAATTAAGCAGCCTAAAAGTTTTTCAGTCGAAAACTTTGATTGATGATAAGAGGCACGACAGATTATGAGGGATGAATAAAGCGTAAACATTAAACACGGCATCAAATTAATATATTAAAGCTAGAAAGAAACGTGACAATACACACATTTTGAAAGTATTGCCAAACTGGGAACACTAATCTACAAAATGGAAAAAAGTTTAAAAACTATATAAAAGAAGCTCTTTAAATTAGTTGAATTTATAGAATAGTAAATCTAAAATATGCCATGCCTATGATAATAAAAGCCTCTGGAAATGCTACTTCTTTTCAGTATTTTTCAAATGTGATATACAGGGTGGGCCATATGAGTGTTGGCGATTTAATTCTTCAATTTCTCGGCAACGCGCGGCGCGGGGCGGCGGGGGATATGTTGTTCGCTGCGCCGCTTCCTGGAAATTTAGTCGCCATGGATCCGTACACGGGAGTGCAGCGTGCATTTTGTGTCCGAGCGTATTACGAAAACAATAAATCAGTGATTACTGCACGACGTTTGCATCGGCATGAACACGGTTTACACGATTTAAGTGAAGTTCCAAGCGCCAATGTGATACGAAAATGGATCAGAATGTTCGAAACAACCGGCTCAACAGTACCAATTATGGTTCGTGGTCGCCCAGTTTCTGCAAGATCAGCCGACATTGTGGAGCGTGTTCGTGTTTCTGTTCAGCGAAATCTGCAACAGTCAACACGTAAGAGAAGTCAGTCTTTGGATGTCAAAAGAACAACTTTACGACGAATTTTGAAACGTGATTTGCATTTGAAGGCTTATAAGATTCAGATAGTCTAAGAATTAAAACCCGATGATGCCAATAACCGACTTAACTTTGTCAATTTGATGCTAGAGCGGTTCAACAATTTCAACAACGTGATTTTTAGCGATGAGGCCAATTTCCACCTTAATGTCCATGTGAACAAGCAAAATTGTCGGTTCTGGTCCGAGACTAATCCCCGACGCTTGCATGAACGTCCACTTCACTTTTTGGTGCCAGCTTTGCAAGAACTTCAAGGCAATACCTCGAGAACGTGGTTTCAACATGATGGGGCCACATGTCATCCATAGAGCTGCTGAAAAATGTTTTTCCTGGAAAACTCATTTCGAAAAGGGGGGATATTGAATGGCCCCCACATAGCCCCGATCTCTCTCCATGCGATTATTTTCTATGGGGCTAACTCAAATCGGTAGTCTACGAGAATAATCCGATCAATTTAGAGCAGTTGAAGAGGAACATTATTCAGGAAAGTAACAAAATACCGAGAACAACTTTTTAACGAGTTTTCCAAAATTTGCGACTTCGGTTCCAAGAGTGTCAAGCAGCCGAGGGAAGCCATTTGGACAACATTATTTTTAAGTCTTAAAAATTCCCATGCTTCTACTTTTTAAAAATACAAATATATTTTTTTATGTTTCGTAGTTTTTTTTTAATTGAATATTTAAACCGGCAACACCCTTATGGCCCACCCTGTATAATAAAAAGAAGTCAGTTATTTGTCCAATAGATGGCTCTAGTAATATGTCAGCCGGGTTACGACAGAAATGGTTAGAAAGAGAAATTTTTCGTATTAAAAAAACGACTTAGACTTAGTTTTGTGATCGCTTGCCTCAGCAGTGTTTGAGCTTGGGTCAAATATGAATACCAATATAATATATTTTAATTTTTCCACGCAAAGCAGGTAGCTGAAAATGTGAACAGTGTGGATTATGGTTCTGATATGGCATGTGCGCAACTATCTAGTTCCCTTCTATTTGCCAATAGATGGCGCCAGCTGTAAATACTAGTCGATTCTGCCATAACCTAAACATCATGAACCAATCTTAGACATATGGCAAACATACCGCCTCGACACAATAGTGATTTTCTTGTGACGTCATATTCTTTTGGTTGTGTCAATATATATGTATTCTTTTGTGCCAAATAATCGCCATAAGCGGGAAGTATAGATTTTCTTCTTTTAATCGATTAAAACGACGGCTGAATCTCATCGAGAGCTTCAAAACGTTTACCGAAATGCTGCTTTAAGTGAAACGGAGCGATTATAGACGGAGATTTTGATGTTGACGACCGTCCGCGTGAAGAAAGACGAAAACTCTTTGAAGACACTAAATTGACGGCATTGCTTGATGTAGGATCCATGTCAAACGAAGGTAGACTTTGCTTCAATATTAGGAATTACCCGCCAAGCCATTTCCAAGCGATTGCATGCATTGTGCATAATTCAAAAGCAAGGAACTTGGGTTCCTTATGAGTTGAAGCCAAGTGACGTTATAGTCGTTTCTCCGCCTGTGAACAACTGTTTCAGCGACAAAAAAGGAAGGGTTTTCTTTATCGTATTATAACGGGTGATGGAAAATGGATTCATTACAGCAATCCAAGGAAAAAAAGTCATGAGGCGCCACGGCCGAATATTCACGCTGCAAAGGTTATGCTCTGTATTTGGTGGGACCAGGTCTGTATTATTTATTATGAGCTTTTGAAACCAAGCCAAACCATCCCTGGAGATCAGTATCGACTTCAATTGCTGCGATTGAGCCGAGCTCTGCGCAAGAAACGCCCGCAATACGCGGAAAGGCACGAAAAAGTGATTCTTCAGCATGACAACGCACGATCTCACGTGGCCAAGCCCATTAAAATCTACTTGGAAACGCTGAAATGGGAAGTCTTACCCAACCGCCATATTCTCTAGATATTACACCGTCCGATTATCACTTGTTCCGTTCAGTGGCACCAGGTCTGACTGACCAGCAGTTCCACTCATATGAAGACATCAAGAAATGACCAGATTCGAGGATAGCCCCAAAAGATTAACAGTTTCACCGTGACGAAATTCGAGCTTTGCCAGAAAGATGGGAAAAAGTAATAGCTAGCGAAGGACAATACTTCCAATGATATATTTTCATAATACTTGAATTTTTATTAAAAAAAACAATGAGAACTTAGTTTCGCACGTAATACTTGGACAGCCGCGCAATTCTGATTTCATCGGTAATTCCGCTAATTTTGACGCAAAACGTTCTGGTAGGCTAATTGTCGAAAATGCCGACAAAACAATGGAAATCGTCAAGTTCAAGTATTCGGACCATCATGTAAGCACTGTTTCGATTGCCCAGGGGGCTAAATGTTGCACAGAAATCCATTTGGAATCACTTGAATAAAGCTGGACACAAAAAGAAGCTGAATGTGTTGGTTCCACGGAAGTTAACATAAAAACAAACCACCAGAGGTCGTTGCTGAATTGCAACAAAATCGATTAATTTCTTAAACCGATGGTGGCTGGTAATGGAAGATGGCTCACTTGCGACAATGTCAAGTGAAAACGATTGTGGTCGAATCGCAGTAAGTTGGCGCAAACGCTGTCCAAGTCAGGATTTGACGATCAGGAACATTTTGAAGTGTGTTTGATGAGATTGCCAGTGAATCATCTACTATAAAGTAGATGCCTACGGTCAAACCTCATAATTCGGACATGTACTATCAATAATTATCTGAAGGAAGAAATCGAACAAAAGTAGACAACTTTGGGCAAAAGGAAAGGAGCTGTGTACCAGCAGGACAACGTTAAATGAAAATTTTTTGGATCCCTTCCCGTTTATTCCAACATTCAACTTGACTGTTTATTGTCTTCAAATAGCACAGTGTTTCTGATACAACTTGCGCCGATGCCTGTTTATGCTGCAAAACATGCAACGATTACAGCTCTAAGCCTAAAACAAGGAAAACTATTAAAGAAGAAGTAAATTGTTTTCACATATCTTATTCACATTCTTTCCCATATAATTTACCTCAGTGATTTAATACAATGAGTTCATTTTGTATTGACTATAAAAGGGCAAAATTCCTACAACAACTTTTGACACGTTTCAGCATTTCATATTATATTCTAGTTTCACATCTGGTCAACCTATAATCCTATTTCCAAAGCTATGACTTTTTTCTGCTGCCTCTAAATTCCCAACAATCCTAGAGTCATGGCCCAACATCTTCTGTAAAGCTGTGATGGATTTATGGCCCCGGTTGTCATCTTATGAACATTGAAACGCGTATAAAACTACAAGGCCCTTTTGCTCAAAAATACCATAAATCTTCTCTCTGTCCCCAGCAAATGAGACTCAGTGCACAAATGTCCAACAACAGAAAGAGAAAAATAGAGGCGAAACATCGGGAGGACAACATCGGAAACAATAATAAACTTTAGTTTAATAGAGTTCATTACATGAATGTGCAATAAATACCGAAAAAGGAGAAGAAGAAGAAGAAGAAAAAAGGAGGCAGCGGCACGGCAGCAACAAAAACTGTTGAAACTTAAAACATTTGTAATGACAAGGCAAATTAAAATGTTTAACAGAAATTTGTCATCTCTGTTTGCACGCAAAACAGACATCAGAGGATTTTAATTGAAATTTATGTTTCATTTAAATTGTAAATTACAATTTATATGCAAAATTTGCGTATTTTGTGGGGCGTTGGTGAGTGAGTAAGTGGGCGTGATTGTGCGTTTTGTTACATCCCCTGAAAGCGTGTGTGTGTGCCTGTGTATGAGCTTCGTGTTTGGCCATTAGTGCAGCTAGCTGGCTGAAATAATGCAATTCATTATAAAACTGAAATAAATTCGAAATTATTTTCTAATTTATTAGGCTACAAATTAGATATTAAATCTGTGGACACCAAAATAAATTTATATATTTAAATTTTTGATTAGAAGGCGAATTGCCAGAGCAAAATGAAAATGAAAATAAAAATATAAATAGGAATACAATTTAATTGCATTTTAAGCTTGTTTGAAGTAACTTTATTAAAGTGTACAATAGAGTGACTTGTTATGTAGGATGTTGTAATGATTGCGTTACATATTTCCGCTTCAATACTTGTCTGCTATTTATAGGCGGAAAGTTCTTGTTATTAATAAGCTTTAGAGTTCATGAAATTTAACGGCACATCAATTTATCTATCAATTTGTCTTCTCATATTTAGTACATTTAAAAAAATAGCAAATTTCAAAAATTGGTCTATCTTCTACTTCATGTGGAGACTGGAATAGACATCCATATCTATTATACGCCAAAATAATTTCAAGCACCTCGATCTTCTGTGCTCCTCCTTCAAATCGTCACACCAAGTTTTCACGGTGTTTCAGAAGGCTGGTCCTTCCAACGCAGTTTTGGCCTCCCTCTTCTGCGCCGTCCATCGAGTTCGTTGTCGAAAACTTTCCGTGCCGGAGCATTTGGGTCCATACGCACAACATGACCCAGCCAACGCAATCGTTGTATATTAATGCGTTTGACCACGTCGATGTCGGCACATAATCGTAGCTCATACAGCTCATTGTTCATGCGACGCCGATACTCTCTATTAACGATGATGGGCCCATACATGTTCCGGAGTATTTTCCTCTCGAAAACTGCCAGTACTGATTGATCCGTTTGTGTCATAACCCAGGATTTTGGGCCATATAACAGGCAGGTACAGTTGGAATTTTTTTGTCGAGATAGGGCTTTATCATTGAATCGCTTGTTTAGCTCATAGTAACATCTGTTAGCAGGCAATACTCTCCTCTTTACCTCCACGCTGACATCATTCGTTTTGTTTACAGCGGAACCGAGTTAGATGAATTCTTCCACCACTTCAAAATTATAGTTGTCAATGTTCACACTGCGTCCCAAACGAGTAGACTCTTTGTTCGTTGGAACCAGTAACTTTGTTTTGTCCTCGTTTACCACCAGACCTATTTTCGCTGCTTCCTTCTCGATGTTTGAGAAGACTGCAGTAACATCTCGCAGTTTTTTTTCCAATAATGTCTATGTCATTTGCATATGCGAGTAACAAATGGCTTTGTTAAAGACGACACCAGTCATGTTAACTGCAGCTTTCCTCATAATCGTCTCCAAAATATGCTAAAGAGGTCGCACGACAGACTGTCGCCCTGCCAAAATCCTCGTTTGGTGCAAAACAAATAATTGATCTATATGTTGGTTTAAAATGTATGTGTCCACATAGTTTTTTTTTACATTCTTTAATATTTTTTGTTTTTAAGAAAAAAAAAACTTTTTTCGACAATAGATGGATTTTCCAATAGATGGATTTAGTTATCTGTATAGCCTAAGAAAGATAAGATTTTGTATTGTAAAAGTAAATACATTATTTTTTCAATAAAGAGCTTTAGAAATCTGTATCTCGTGTTGTATAAATGAGATCGGGTTACGATAGATGGCGCTAGAAAGGTAAGATTTCGTATATTATAATAAGAAGAAATCCATTATTTTTCCAATAAATTGCTTTAGCAATCTATATGTTATATTGTATAAATGCGATCTGGTTACGGTAAGTGGCATTAAAGAGATAAAATTTCGTATAGAAAAAAGGGAACCTATTACTTTTCCAACAGGTGGCCTTAGTAATCTACATATATATCTCGCATTGTATAAGTGTGATCGCATAGCACTGCATGGCGTTAGAAAAATAAGATTTCATATAGTAAAAAAGGTATTTATTATTTTTCCAATAAATGGCTTCAGTGATCCGTATCTTGCGTTATATACGAGTAAGTGTGATCTGTGTACGCCAGATGACGGTAGAAAAATAAGATTTTGTACTCAAAAAACAGCTCGAACGATTTTGTGTATGCTTGATTAAGTATTAATGATGGACAATACGCCATACTTTATAGTTTTTTTTCGATAAAAGCGAAAATGCAAGGCAGACAACTAAAGATGTTTATGAACCTGATACCGTAACAGCTATACAGGCGCAATTTGTATTTCGTTGATTCCCTTCCAGTAGTTTTGATGTCAAAGATGCACCACGTTCCGAAATGTCAACTGTCGAAAAAGTCGATAGAATAATGGAAATTTTCAAACTTGTTTGATTGCTCAGGAGCTAAAGATTGCTCAAAAAAGGAGTTTGGAGCCTCTTGAATAAGGCTGCACGTTAAAAAAAACTCGATATATGAATACCACATGAGTTAACGTAAACAAAACCTCATGGGCAGAATTTCCATCTGCGAATCGTTGCTAACTCGCAACAAAATCGAGCGATTTCTGACGCAGATGATGACTGGTGACGAAATTGGTTTGCTTACGATGACGTCAAGTGAAAACGATCGTCATCGAATCAGCATAAGCCAGCGCAAATGTTAGTCAAGCCAAGATTGACGGTCAGCAAGGTTTTGGGATATGTTTTTGGGTGTGCTAATGCAAATAATCAACTATGAGCTGCTCCCCTTCGGACCTGTACTGTTGACAATTGAAACGTTTGAAGAAATCAATTACCCAATAGGACAAAAACAGGCCATAAACATCGATATTAATTCCCCAAAAACTTCGGCAGCTTGACTGAGAGACTATTTTGCACTCACTTTATAGACCTTACGTGGCACTAAATGATTACCTTCTGGTTCCTATTAATGACGAATGATCTAACTAGTGAAAAATTCGCTTTAAGGGAGGCTTGCAAAAATTTACTGCCAGGTGCCAGGTTTTTACCCCAAAAAGCAGGAGGGTTTTTATGAGATAGATCTTTAAAATGGCAGCAAGTTATCGAACATCACTCTAACTATGCTAAATAAAGCCTTCAATGACGAGTAATGACGTGTTTTTACTACACTTTATATGAGACATAAAATCCTATATTTTCAGCTGCCTTTACAAAACTTTTCAACAAGGACTAGTAAATAACAGCCCTCTAAACTTCTTTGTAAACAGCTGGCCAAAGCATTTAGACAGTTAATGATAGCCTGTAGAGAAGCAGTGACAATATTATGAACTAAATCTCGTACTAAAATTTGATTCGAATCAACTTTCCCGAAGTCTTTTTAAAAATATGTCCATGTTTGATTGTGCAACAGAAGCATGGATAGCAAATACATTTTGTACGTTTCTTTTCACGAAAAACAAATTACGTGGCGTTAATAAATAATTTTTGTAATGAAAATATCTACAGAATTAGTTTAGCAATAATTTAGAAATAATCATCACTAACAGGTCATGCTCAAAATTCTGAATATAATATTATTGAAAACCATTTCGAATACTCGTCCAGCAGCTAAGGGACAGCTTGAGAAAGATTCGGTACAATATCTAGTAACATACGGCAGTCTTTAGGTAATACACAAACATACAGACACACATTTTCTGTGTGTTATGTACAGTTTCCTATACAGACCGTTAAGTAGTAACGAAACTTTAACCATTCTCTTCCTTAGACGTCTGGGATAGTTTCCAGCGGTTGAGTAACAACATGAGCACACAACCGTATAGAGGAGACAAAATAAAAATAATTATAAAAATACAAGTAGAAGTACAATTTAATTGTATTATAAGCTTATTTAAAGAAGCTTTATTAAAGTGTACAGTAGAGTGTCTTATTATGTAGGAAGTTGTAATGATTACTTTACAAATTTCTACGTCAATACTTGTCTGCTGTTTATAGGCGAAAAGTTATTCTTATTTAATCTTTAGATTATTATACAAATACATATAGCAGAAAATCATCATTTAAGTTGTAGAGATAGCCCTTGAGATTTCTGTGTCTAACGAATGGATTCTTATCACTTTTTATAGAAATGCTATTTGGATAATAAACGCGACAGATTAGAATTTTCTTCAAAAACGCAATCGCATAGAAGTCGCTGTGGATATGCCAGATCGAGTTAATTCCATTTCACATTCATAAAACGCACTGTAATTGGTGATGTGAAATGACTTTACGAGGCATGCAAACCAGTCAACAAGTTTCGGAATGGCCCCTCCAACTGAGCCGAAAGCGAAACAAATATGCCAAAGTCGATCAAAAGCAGGGAAAATGTTTATTGTTTTCTTTGATTATCGCGGGGTTGTGCACTTGAAATTCTTGCCAGAAGGTTAGACTGGAAATAAAGAATTTTATGTGGGAGCTATGCGGCGTTTGAGAGCGTAAAGTAGTCCACATTTGTAGATTTTGTACGACAATAACTCACCATCTCACAAGGCTGTCATTGTAAACGAATTTCTGGCCAAAAGCTTAACAAATAGTATCGAACAACCACCGTGTTTAGAAGATATGGCTAAGCATGATTTTTTTCTCTTTCCAAAACTTAAAATTACTACTTTGAAGCACCCGTTTTTAGTCGATAGAAAACATAAAAGAGAATTCGCGGTGAGAATTGAAGTCTTTTCCGTTTGAAAAATGTTTTTATAATTGAGTTATTCCTTGGCACAAAGTATATTATTTAGCTTTGGGGCCTTCGAAGGCGAAGCAAAAATATTTGAATGAATAACACATATTTTATGTTTTATTGATTAATTCGTAGTAGTTTTATTCTGCTAGATTGCATATTTATAGAAGTAAAACTAAGAATAATAAACGCCAAAAAAAAGAAACGGCTCACCTTACTGAAAACAATATTGAAGCGAAATTTCCACTAGCTAACGATAACATTGTAACTACGCTAAATGTCCATTATATCAGTTCACGAACTTTAAAATATTGTTCAGTATAATTAACAGTAATTAGTTAAATGTTCGGGTAGCAGCTTTAACTGCAACCAAACTACTCGTATTAAATAACAGCACTGGCCAGCCACCGTCGATACAAACGATTGCGTTGTAATTACATTAAACACAATTTAATAAATTCATAATGGATCAACGCATGTGAATTCTCCGCTGACAACGATGGCGTCTGTGCATAAAAGTAAAATTCCAAAACTGAAAATTTCAACATTGAAATGTGGAAACAAAATTCCCACACAAAACTTCGCAGCAATGAAAAGATCAGAAAGTTCAAAGAGAATAATTACGGAGCAGCTACAGTTTAAATAGCCCAGGCACTTTTATGCCGTTTACGATATGATGTGTAATTGTAGAATTGAGGAGGAAAGTTTTTAATAGTCTTACGCGACGAAAACGTACAAAAATAATATGATAGCATGAGGTAGAACAATATTGTTGCTTGTAGCTTTTGATTGCTCAGATATGAAAATTACATTCGAAACTTTTTGGTACAGAAAAACTATTTTATTGCCATCAAACTAAGGCTAAAAGTTTACGAAATTAACATTCGTGGCCAAAACTTATTGAAATGACTCTTGTATGAAATGACTGCCATCAAGTGCATTTTAATAGTTTATAGTAATTGAAATATTCAACAGCAGCAATAATTTAAATTTCAGTCGCCCAACGTCCTTTTCTGATTATGCAAAATTGTGAAGAGGAAGGATAGAAGGTATCAACTAAATTGCTAGATTCTTATCAAAAAATACGCTAAACGATATATATGTTTATTCCTTCGGGTGAAGGTATGATTTAAGCACAATAAAATACGCAAAATGTTAACTTTCTATAGTTCTCCGCTTAGAAATTGTACAGGGACCACTAGTTTTTACTGAACCGGACAATTTGTATGTGTGATATTCTAAGGGGCGTGGCAACACAGTTTATTTTCATTAACAGAACAAATTACGATAAAACCTCTGCTGTTCGATCAATTGTATTAAATGTAGCGCTATTGAATGAAAGATATGCATCAAACAATATATGGTCATTCGAATATATAATATAGGGTGATTTTTTCAGATTTAAGTTTTTCAGGTTGGCAACACTGGTTGATAATGCCCTCAAAGTTAACACAAACCATGCCAGAATTCCCTCAACAATTTTACCATTTATTCATTAACTAAGAACAATACTCGTATATGCACTAACTCAAGCCAAAATTAAAGCATTAAAAATATAATTTTCAGCCGAAAAATCACACAAGTCTGTCTATTATGTGTGAGAAAAAGCGATTTGGAAGAAGGTATTCTACGATTAACACTCAGAAAATTGGATTTACATGATGACATATCTGATAACGGCCTCACATTGGTTAACTTCGTGAATACTATTGGACCCAAATTTCAGGACAAAGATAACCACAAAGCAAATTTTCTATCGTATGATTAGTAACATGAGCTTCCAGGTTATTGAAAATAAAGAACAAAGAGGGTTCAATCAATAACAACGATTATCGAAAGAAAACAGAAAAAAGGTTGGAATTTTTTTTTTTTGTTTTTTTTTTTTTTTGTTTTTTTTTTTTGATTTTTCAACAAAATCTGCTTTTAGCTCGATATGCTTTTTCCAGCGATATTTAATAGCTTCTACACCCTGTTTATAGTGAAAACTGTCAAACTCCTCAGAAAAAAACCATCAACCGCAGGTTTCACCCCTCCATTGATGGCAAATCTTTGAGCACCGAGCCATTTTTTCAAGTTTGGAATTAGCAAATAGTCCGAGTTAGGCTAAATCTGAGGAATAAGGTGCGTGATGAAGCAATTCAAACTTGAATTCATTAATTTTGGCCATCGCAATAGTGGATATGTGAACTAGAACATTGTCTTGATGGAACAATACTTTTTTGCGACAGATGCGGTCTTTTCCCACAATTTTACCGCCTAGATGCTAGATGCAGTACATTAGGTAATCAATAAGATTATCCTTAAGAAAATCAATAAAAATAATCCCATGCGCATGCCAAAAAACAGACGCCTTGACTTTGTCTGCAGATAGAACCGTCTTCACCTTCTTTGGGCACAATTCTCCCATTCCAGTCCACTGCTTTGACTGGCCCTTTGTCGCAGGTGTGAAGTGATCAACCCATGCCTCATCCATAGTTATGAACCGAAGCAAAAATTTGGCTTTATTGCGGTGAAACATCGCCAAACACTCCACTGAAGCATCCTCACGGCGCTGTTTTTGCCGTATAGAAAGCAAGTGCGGCACCCATCTTGCGTACAGCTTTCTCATCTTCAAATCTTCGGCCAATATGCGATGTATACTTTTTGATGTACTTCTCGAAATGCCAATCATTTCAGCTAGCTCACGCACTTTCAACCGACAATCATCCAATACCACTCTGTGGATTTTCTTAAACGTGTCGGGCGGGCACATCTCAGTTGGTCGACGACTACGGTCACGGCAGCACGTACGGCCTTGTTTAAACTCTGCTACCCAATATTTCACGGTCGCAAACGAAGGAGCAGACTATCCCAGTGTAAAATCTAGTTCGGCTTTAATATTGGTTGAACTTATTCCTCTCAAATGGAGATATCGAATTATATCTCGACTTAAATATTGATTGGAATGGAGATATTGAGTTATATAAAGGTGGCCAATCGTTTCCATGTTTACAAAATCCCTGAAGTCGTTTACTTTTGATGGCTTAAGTAAAAATACTAAACAATTTGGTGTTTTGAAACTTAAAACATATGTATGTTCTATAAGGTTGTAACCTTTCAACAAAATAATTTTTTTATTTAAATTACAGGCACCATCTATCTATATGTCGGTTAGGCTAGTTTTGGGACCGCCGTCGTAATTAATATTACTTTGCAGAATATCAGCAAACTGATGCTTCCCTTTAAGGAGCGATTGTACATCATCTACAAATGCATACGGCTACCAAGGTTACTAAACGGATCATTTAAATACAAAATAAAAAGTATTGATCCGAATCTTGAGGAACACCACTTTGGACAGGTAAAACAGAAGACGACGAACCACCACTGACAACAACATATTGATTCCTATTATATTGGTATGATGAAATCAATCGACAGGTATTAACGTCGAAAGTAAAATTGGTGTAGAACTTACATAACAAAACTTCATACATCTAATAGCAACATTCAAATGGCTTCTCTAGATCCAAGAGCAACAACACACAAATCTTTTGATCATATACCTGTACTTCTATCCATACAGTATCAATAATATCTATAAGTAATTCAGCGGTATTCCTACTTTATATAATAAACTTCATCAAAAAAAAAAACGTTGGCAATTCTTTTAAAAGACTATGCAGATGAAAGTAACTAAGACTCTCATGGACGGATTGCATCATAGAGAACACTTCAAGGACATGAAATATTTACATTTTAGGATTAAAGAAATGTTTGCATTATGATTGGCTTAAGATTTTTAGTTATTCTAAAACAGTTGGAAACAACAACCAAATAGAAACCCGATGTGTAGAAAGAGAACCAATATGCAACAAATAGACAAATGCGGATTTGTAGATGTGGCAAATCGTTAGTCCATTGAAAATTAGATCTTCATTTCTACTTCTTAATTTCATTTACTGTGTTTTACATTTCAAAAAATAACATCGATTTCACTCACTATGATTAGAAACGAAACCATTACCAATAAACTGTTAATTGATAACACCTCGTTGAATTTAAATTTTAAATATTTACTCTATCAACAACACCATGACTATCAGAGCACAGCTCCAAATTCCCATCGCCATCATCACCATCACCATCACTAACCACTACACAGGTACATCCAATGACCGAAGGGAACTAACACATTGCGCTTGCATTCGATCGATGCTGCACTACCACATTGATGATGCACTTCCGTTTCTATTAGCATTTCCGCATGGCTACATTTCGTTAGTGGTGTTTGTTCAAAATTCGATACGAGAGGAAGGATGCAAAATTTAACCAAAAATATGCCTCTCGTTCAGAAGCATGCCTGCGATATCGGCGCATGGTATGGAATCTAAAAACGTTCAATGGAAATCCGCAAATTTTAGCTATTGAAAATAAGCAGAGCTTTAGAATTTAAAACGAGCATTCATATAGAAGTTGCAAACATTTTCGGGCAAATATAACAAATTTATGGCTCGAAAAACGCAGTAACTAATGGTGTTGGTTAATAAATATCATAACATGTATTCGCTAAGTGAGTGGAATGCAATACAGTGGGTTCGATTTATATTGTATAAAACCAAAATTCTTTGCTATTACAAGTACTAATGGCTAATGTTTGAATACATGTTTCGAGTAGGATTTTCAATACCACATTATGTGAGAGAGACAGATATATAAAAAAAGACATCCATTTAATGCTATTCAGTAAATCTACTTTACGGACACTTCTCAGATTCCTTAAAAATTATTTCTTTATTATTACTTTTATATTAAGTGAATTAAAACCTTCAAACATAATGGAACAGGTTTAATCTAACCCTTTACGCTCCCAACCCAAATGTTGGACTTTCAGACAACTGATTGTGATAAAGTAGTTTATAGAAGTTAAACATATGTCACATAGATATGGAATTGAATGAAAATATCGACCAGAATCAAACTATTGTCAATTAATGTACATTTTTCTTACCGAAACTTGCACATTTCGTACAGGACAATACACTTTTTTGGTAGAAGAAAGTAACTTTATAGGGGACAAATATAAATTTCCTGCATTTACATAGTAATTAAGTACTTTTTTCTTCGAAAAAAAAAACCTTTAAGCACAGTTATCTTATATTATTATATTATTTTCTTATAGAAAAATACAAATATCTCACACGAAAAACATTATTCTTACGGAAACGTAAAATTTTTTATAAAAAAAAGAAGATCAACCTGTAGAAAAATAAATGTTTCTTAGAGAAAGGTAATTTTTTCTAAGAGAATGTAAAGTTTTCTTAGAGAAAAGTAAATTTTTCACATAGTGAGGCAAAATCATCTTACAGAAAAATCAACTTTATTCATAGAAGAGTATCCATTTCTTACTAATATACAAAAATTTCTTACAGATAAGTATTTACTAGAGAAAGGTAATTTTTTCTAAGAGAATGTAATTTTTTCTTATAGAAAAGTAAATTTTTCACATAGTGAGGCAAAATCATCTTAGAGAAAAGTCAACTTTACTCATAGAAGAGTGTCCATTTCTTACTAATATACAAAAATTTCTTACAGATAAGTATTTCTTAGAGAAAGGTAATTTTCTCTAAGAGAATGTAATTTTTTCTTATAGAAAAGTAAATTTTTCCCATAGGGAAGCAAAATCTTCTTACAGAAAAGCCAACTTTACTCATAGAAGAGTATCCATTTCTTACTATTATACACAAATTTCTTACAGATAAGTATACATCTCTCATAGAAAAGCATATTTGTATTTATCTGCACACTTTTCTTATAAAAAAACAAATATGAAAATGTTTAGTTTTATTATAGATAAGCAAATTATTCTCATAGAAATATAATTATCATATAATTATCTTGCAGAAAAATGTATTTTTCTTATGAAAAAACAAATTTTTTTTATAACAAAAAAAAAATCTCCCCTTAAATTTTTCTTATAGAAAGATATATTTTTCTTACCGGCATACACACTTCTAATAGAAACTTAATTTTGCCCATACTTTTCTGCAAGAAAAGCTCACTCACATGAAAAAGAACATTTCCTTTTTTTGAAAAATTAAAGCAGATGACAAAAGGGCATGATTTTTATAAAAAAAAGTTACGCTTTTCTTGCAGAAAAAGTAAGATTTTCTTATTGAAAAGTTTCTTACAGAAATGTGCTCCCCTCTTTTAGAAACGTAAGCTTTTCTTATAATTTTCTTGCAGAAAATCACATATCCGATATAGAAAGGCACACTTGCCTATATAGAAAAGCTTATTTTTGCTACGAAAACACATTTCTTTTATGGAGTGGTATATTTTCCTTATGGAAAACTACATTATTTTCAATTTTTTATAAAAACAAATTTACATTTTTGTTATAGAAAAGTACATAAAATATTATAAAAATTATATTTTTGTAAAAGAAAATTGCGCCTTCCTTATATAGAAATACACTCCTCTGGTAGAAATGTTTGACACAAAAGTGCACTTCTCTTTTACAAACGATTTACAGGTACAGCTTTCTTATAGAAACACACAATTTCCTCACAAGAAAGTACACTACTCTTTTCGAAAAGCACAGTTTCCTTATATAACATCCTACTTTTTTATAGAAAAGTAAACTTTTTTTAAAAAAAATCTGACTCTTTACAGACAAGCACGCTTTTCTTATAAAATAGAAAAAGTGCACAATTATTATACGAAGATGTATTGTAATTGTAGGAAAGCAAGGTATACATTTTCCTTAAGAAATGTATACTTTTCTTATAAAGGGTGTCCAAACAAGAACGTAAGATTTGAACGACTGATGCAGCAATTGAATTGTTTCTCTGGCTGTATGATATGTGGCGCCGTCTTGTAGAAACCACATGCACTCCACATTCTTCCATTCTAGGCACGAAAAAACTGGTTATCATTTCGCGACACCGAACACTATTGACTGTTCGCGCTTGACATGTCTCATTTTCATAAAAAAAAGGCCCAATGATTCCTCCAGCCCAAAATCCACACCACACAGTGACACGTTGAGGATGCATTTGCTTCTCGTGAATCACTCGAGGATTTTCCTCACCCCAAATGCGAGAATTCTGCCTATTGACGAAGCCATCAAGATGGAAATGGGCCTCGTCACTGAAGATAATTTTAGCGGCAAAATCAGCATTTTCATGTTGTCTCTCCAATACCCAATTAACGAACTCCCTTCGCTATTCATGGTCAGCTGGCTTCAATTCCTGAGTCAATTAAACTTTGTATGCATGAAGATGCAAATCTTTCGTCAAAATTCGCTGCATAGTGGATTTGGAGACACCGATTTGCTGAGCTCGGTGGATGGAGTTTGAGCGACATCATCACGTACAGCCGCGACATTTTCGGTCGATGGACCTGGTCGAAGGCGCGTTGTTTTCTTTACATCCCTAACACACCTAGTTTTTATCCATTAATCTCTTTACAGTTGACTCTTTTGGATCATTATTGTGACGCCAAATTGATCGCAGTTTGCGAACTGTGGCCGCAAAACTTTCACCATTTTGGTAAAATTATTTCACAATGAGAATGCGTTGTTCATTCGTGTAGCGCTCCATTTTTACTAACCTCGTACCTTCTACTAGCAAACAATACCAATTGTTCAAATGTCAAACAATGACACTTCGAATGGCGCCAAATTTAAATCTTGCGCTCTTGTTGGGACACCCTTTACAAGGTATTTATGGTGCCATATGTCCAATTTTCCCCTTTCACCTATTTCAAAATTGATCAAATCTCTTGTCATTTGTTTCAGTTTCAAAAAACACTTTTTTGATAGATGTCTGCCTGCAAACATATTAATTACTTCTAAACTTTTCATAGAAAAATCGATGTATTTTAGCTATCCCTGCCGTTAGTGCTGCGATTGCAAATGCAAATGTTAATTAAATGTTATTAGAAACTCTATTAAAGTCAAGTTTTATTTACATTGCAAAATACTTAGAATTCAAGTTAATGGCGTCGCCACCATTTATAGTAGCGAGCCGCTAAACAAGTTTCCTAACCAGTTTTTATTTTTTATTTTTATTTTTTTGGAGGCTTGTCCAAAGCTTCACGATTATTAAAGCTCATAGCATTATGCACGGCCAATTAAACACTATTATCTGAATAAGATAACATGTTTTCGGAAAAGTTGAATAAACCATGTTATCTTGTCAGTTTTGAGTTTAAGGTTAATTCAATACATTAACTTCGTTACTGGTGGATGATGAAGTGGGACGGTTCGGTGTATATTCAATAAACGAAATGAAATTTAAGTTATGCTCATTTTGTTTAGTTCTCTTATCTGGTGAACAACCTAATGGAAAAATTGATTTTTAAAATCTCTACAATCTCTAGAACAGTAATGACTTCGCTAGCAATGCTAAGTTCCTTATACAGATTCAAAAAAGTACCTTAAACTGGCCGGTACAGCACAAAGTATTTACTACTTGTTCAAATTTATAATATCGCGTTCAAAGTGGTAGACCCCTTTTGAAATAATGCACTTATGCCAAATAATAATCTGACCGGAAAAGGACTTCACTTCTTGTCGCGAATTCTCTTTTGTTTCTTCCATCGACTGAAACCTGATGCTAATGTAAGCTTTGAGAAAAGAGAACAATCTGCAGAAAATAACAGTGGCTGCTCGATGATATTTGTTAAATTTTTGGCCAGAAATTCATTCACAAAGATGCCCAGTTTAGATGCTGTGTTGTCGTGGCGCAAAATCCATGACTTTTCCTTCCACAAACCCGGCCTTTTTCAGCTAATTTTCTCTCTCAAACGCAACGTAATGACCAGGTAATATTCCTTATTTAATGTCTGATCTTCTGACAAGAATTCCGAATGCACAACACCGCGATTATCAAAGAAAACAATCAACATTGCTTAGACTTTTAAGTGGTTTTTCTGTTTCGACTCTGTTGGAAGGCGCCAACCCGAAGAATGTCAAAGTCTTAAAACCGCGCCTGCCCACCGGTTAAAATGCGCTTTGAAAATACGTTCGAAAATATGTTTTAGAGATATTTTGAAAATTATTTTTCTCACTTAGTTGGCAGAACAGTCCTCAGTACTAATGCGTAATTTTAGCATGATCTGTCATTTAGTTTTTATAAGGCGCTCGATTTTGTCAGTTCACCTCAAGTGTGCTTCTCCAATAGAAACCCTCGCCTATATTGGCACAAAACTGGGACAGACGACTTTCACAAGTTTGTCTTGAGGCGAATTTTTCACCAGCAAAATCATTCGCCACAGAGAGAAACAGGTGATGATCACTTAATGTCGTATCCGGATTATAAGGTGAACATACAAAAACCTTCCAACCAAGTTTTCGAAGCTTCTGGCGAGTTACTATCAGTATGTGTGGCCTGGTGGAACATAATTCCCCTCCTATTGGACAAATCAAACCGTTTCTGGTTGATTGCTTCCTTTTAATGGACCAATTATTAACAGTAGAGGTTCTAATTCATATTTTTGCCGTAGAGGGAGCAACTCATAGTAGGTGTTTCAATGCCAACCCCACCAAAGAGACAGCAACCAACCACACATGACTGTCAATTCTGCCTTAGCCACAGTTTGCGCTAGCTCATCGCTATACGAACACTGCCGCTTTTGCTTGATGTTATGGTAAGACAATAACTTTTCATCACCAGTTATAATTCGCATCAGAAATTGTTCGAGTTTGTTGCAATTCAGCAGCGATTCCAAGATATAAATTCGGTCTTTGGGGGTTGTTGACAGTTGGACTTGATGATTTCCATTATTTTATCAACATTTTTGCGTTTTGGACAATAAATAAAAATATCGAACAAAGAATTTGTCAGAAAAGTTTTCTATCGTAAATGAAATTTTCTGTGCCGAGTCGCTAAAAATGTTGCAGAAGGCTTACCGTGAATTGTCTCCATCATCAAAATACCCACACATGTGAGTGGTACAGTGCATTCAAAAGCGGTCGAAATATAGGGGAGGCAACTGCCTGGTTCTAGTCAGCCATGACCGAACAACTGACTGAACAAGGCAACGATACCACAATTTTACCGAAGATACGATATGTGACAAATAAATTCGTTCCTACAGAAAGTCTGTCTTATTAGTGTCCAAACCCACTACAACATTTCCATTCGAAATAAGTCGATGCAGACTGTAGAGTGGGAGAAACAATCCTTTTGGATATCAAACGTCTTTGGTTACTAAATAATCGACAATTTTGCCCATTTATTGAAAAAGTATGGAACGTGGTAAATATTAAATTGAATACTGTCATTATTATTATATACAGAAATTTATTTTGTAATCGTTATGCTGAAGACATATAGTCTCGATGGTGGCAATAGTTTTTATATGTTTTTTATTTTGTTTTCGACTAAAGAAGCAAACGAAATTTTTTGCTCATCAGCAAAAAAAATTCAAATTCTTTAAATGACCACGAGCCAAAAGAGAAATCAGCTAACAAGTGTTCAAATACAAGATTTTTTAGTTTCTTCATCTTTTTTTTCTTTTTTTTTTTGTATCATTTATATGTTTACCTCTTAAAACAATCGCTAAACAACATCATGAAACCGCTGAAACGAAAAAGTAAAAATCATCCACCAAGAAGAGAAACGACAGCAAATATAAAAAGAATTTTAAAGAAACATTAACTTTGTATTCGGCCTGAGAGAAAGACAAAGAATAAATTCTTCAGATCGGCAATTTTATAAATAAGATTTATCAAACAATTTCAGGAAACTTTATTTATAAATCTAATTTAAATAGGTTCGGATAAAATAACTAAGGTGATTGAGATTGACATCGAATATATAATCAAGAAAATAAAAGAAAACCTCAGTTTCCCACATTTATATAAGTGCATGTTAATCTAGTGGGGCACAATATTATAGTTTAAAAGAATGTACATTTTTAACCTAATACTAATCCATAGATATGACCGTCGCATCTTAAAGAAAAGTCGACCATTTTATCGAAATTTAAACACAAAATATTAAACAGTTTACTCTCTTCATTAGAGTCAATATCTGGTCAGTAGATTTGACCAGATTTGGTCTCTGCTACAAAAGGCTTTTGAAAAGCTTTAACAAGACCACAACTTCTTGAAAGTGGTTGCAATAAAAACAAAACTTGTAAACTATCTAACTGATAACTTTAGAATGTACAGGACATTTCAAGAAGAGGACCTGTATCTTCTTAAGAAATCTGGCAGAGAATAATCGCATTGTGATCTGTCACATTACTTTTACAGGGTGATTTTTTAAGATTTAAGTTTTTGAGCTTGGCAGCACTGGTTGGTAATGGCGTCCAAACGCCATCTGTCAAAGTGATTAACAAACGAGCAACGATTTCAATTCATTGAAATTTACTATCAAAATGTGTGCTCTGTAACAAATAAGCATCGTTTGATACGACCATTTTATGGTTGTCATAATCGACCTGCTGAATCAACAATTCGTGCTGTTATCTCCAAATTTTGCACCAGATTCACTTTGTTGTACCTGAAACCATCGACTCGCATGTGAAAAGTTCGTACCGCACAAAATATTGCAGCCGTAGCGACCAGTGTTAATGACGATCGCGAAATGTCAATTCGTCGCCATTCTCAGCGATTGGGCATCTGTTATTCAATTACAACGAAAATTTTACACGGCGATTTGAGTTTGAAAGCCTATAAAATTCAACTCGCGCAAGAATTGAAGCTGAATGACCTACCACAACGTCTAATTTCTGGTGGATAGGCCTTACAAAAGCTCAATGAAAATACGCTGTTTTATCCAAAAATTGTGTCCAGCGATGAGGCTCATTTCTTGCTGAACGGATACGTATACAAGCAAAACTATCGCATCTGGATGCATCCCGAAAAAACGACAGTCTAGTGTGATTTATGGGCTAGTGGCATCATCGATCTATTTTTCTCCAAAGATGACCGTGAAAGAAACGTTACCGTCAACGGCAAACGATATCAAGCCATGATGCGCAATTTTTTTTTTTTTTTTTTTTTGCCCCAATGGGCTGAGTTGAACCTGGTTGACTTGTGGTTTCATCAAGACGATTCAACATGTCACACTGCTCGTGAAACAATGGATATGTTGAGGGGTGAATTTGATGAGCAGCTTATCTCTCAATTTGGCCCTCAAGATCTTGCGATTTAACGCCTCTTGATTATTTCTTGTGGGATTATGTCAAGTCGTTAGTTCACGTGGACAAGCCGAACACTATTGAAGCCTTACACGCGTTATTCGTAGAATACAGGCCGAAATGCTCGAAAAAGTGGCGAAAAATTGGACCTTCCGAATAGACATTTTGAGACAGAGTCGCACACAACATTTATCTTTAAAAATTAAATGGCAAAGGGCATTTTATCGATTCCCATAAAAAATTTTAATATATGATGCAAATTTGAGTGGTTTATTCGATTTAAAAAAAGCACGATTAAAGAATAACCTTTTATTACCTATTACATGACCTATCCTTCCACTGTTTGTCGACTTTTAAACGAAATACTGCACATGACCTGTGCTTTATTTACAAAATGTCTTCTTTTTTATTTTAAAGCCTAAAGAATAAGAAAAAACATTCACGGTACTATCTGAGGCAACGATTGTGACTCTATTCGACCGAACAAATGGTTTTAAGCGTGATCGTACAATTGTTTACATTTGCATCGCATTGAGAAAACTGCATTGTGGCTTAACGCCAGAAACTGTCGATAAGGCACAAGATGTTTACATT
>JAHXMU010000760.1:235947-245998 GCA_019455685.1 Philornis downsi
TTTTAAAAACATGGGTCCGTCGAATATGGGCAACCCTGTATATGAAGTGCAGAAGCAGTTTTGAAGCAGTTTTTTCTTTCATCACTCTCAGATATTTTCGAAATCACAACACATTAGCATTAATAGCAACATAATTGTCCACCTTACTAGTCACGGTTTTCAATTGTTTCCCTCTCATTTCCCCCCCAACATTCTCTTCTCACGTTTTTTGTTTGCGGAATTTTCGTAATGAATTTAACTGTCACTGCCACTTGTCAGAAACCATGCTTTTCCTACCATTCGCACGCACAAATGGATGTTTATTGTTTTCTTCCAAAAATGATCACATAAACGATGCTGGTTGGTGTGAAACTCCCAAATGGGACAACGACATTATTCAATTTTCAGCATTGGACTGTTTACGATTATGACCCTGTGTGCCACCGGTGTTCGGCGGTTTTACGTTCCCATGCGATAAATTTAGACATTCCGAATGAAATTGAATTTCTGTCTTTTTGGCAAACTCTAATTGCATTTATTCAGAAATGAAACAAACAGAAACAAACCAACACAACAGCAATAACAACAGCAGTACATTAAATGAGCGCGCAAACAAAATTAAAACGGTAGAAAGGTGGCGTGATGTTTCAAAAAAGCATTCACAAGAGGTGGCGGCAGAGGCGGCGCGCATTGGTATAAACATGTGTGAGAAGAATATTTTCGATAAAATGCTCTTTTTTTGAAATTGTACTACTTGTACTCGTAGTACTCTCGTAATATGATGGGTGGGCATGTATGAGTGTTTATGAGAGGAGTGATTCATAGTTTTAATTGAAAATAAAAACGTGAACGTCTAATGAAATACAAACAAAAACAAAATGTAACTAATTATGGTTATGTACAAAACCAAAGGCGAGGCTGAAGCAGTCAGTACGACAGAATAGTTCCCCTGTTTATGAGAGAGCGAAAGAAGAAAGAGCATAAAACCAAAATTTTAACTAAGTTGTTAAACTCGAAATTCCTGCAGGTCTATGAACTCTAAACTTCAATTTATTAATACTTGGTTACAGTTACTAGAATGTAAGCAATTTAGTGGATTGCTTTTGCAATCACAAATGTTGTTGCTTTAGATAGCGTTTACAATGCTAGCGACAATTTTGGCAGACACTTGCAATGTCAGCAAAAAAATTGTTCGTATACCAACTGTTTAGCTGATTCTTTACGTAGAGAACTTCCGAGCAGGGTTAGGTTTATGAACATCAGAATCAAAATTTCCATAATACATGCTATGACCCATTGAATAACTGATTGTAAATCCTTATAATCCTATAAATTTACTGTTTTTGAGAAATTTGTTCGAAAATACATATCCCCAATACATAAATAGTACTGAATGGTTGTCAAATTGCAAGTACTATGCCAACTACTGTACTAGTAGCAGTGGTGATTATTGTGCCGATTTGTATGAAAAAATTTTGTTGGAAGAGTCCCTTCCCAGTCGAAAACATCTGTTTATCGATGAGTTGCTGATTTTACGCCGCTATCATTAAAAAAAGCAACAAGTTATTCTCTACAATGAAAAAGTGAGGTTGCATGATATGGTTGGCCTTCTAAAGATATTAATAGTTAAAGCGTTTGGGATGAGAGAAATGAATACCAAGTTCGCTAACAGTAGAATAAAATACAAAAACGTTTCAGAGCGATATTTGGAGGAATTTAAATGCTACAAAAGGTTTTTTTTTTTTGTTTTCATACGGTATGTGACAATGAACGAAAGGTTGGTTAATGGTGGACCAACTTTCTGAATCGAACCAGCACCGTAACCAGAAGTCGTGTTAGATTATTCTCACCGCATCTGGAGAACGCATTATATTCTAGGCATTGATTACCTTGAAAAAAAAAGAAAAACAGAATCAAGAAAAAATCCGAAAATGGTTAAAACAAAAGCTTCTGTTTTATCAACACAATGCTTAGTTCCAGTGGAAATATTAGGTGCGCAAATAAGTTCCCGCTGTTTGCCAATATATGGCGCCAGCTAGTCGATTCTGCCATAACCTAAACGTCATGAGCCAAGCTTAGGCATATGGTAAACATACCGCTTTGACATAATAGTGATTTTCTTTTGCCATCACATTCTTTTGGTTGTGTGAATATGTATGTATGTATAATTTTGTGCCAAATAATCGTCATATGCGGAAAATATTGATTATCTTATTTCAATAGGAGAAAACGGCGGCTGTAGCTTATCTAAAGCTTCAAAACGTTTACGGAGATGCTGCTTTAAGTGAAACAACGTGGCGAGATTAGTTGCGTCGCTTTAAAGACGATGATTTTGATGCTGACGACCGTTCGCGTGAAGGAAGACGAAAAACCTTCGACGACACTGAATTAAAGTCATTGCATATTAGGGATCCGTGTCAAATGCAGTTAGAGCTTGCTTCAGTATTAGAAGTTACCTGCCAAGCCATTTCTAAGCGATTGTATGCGTTGTGAATGATTCAAAAGCAAGGAACTTGGGTTCCTTATGAGTTGAAGCCAAGGAACGTTAGTTGCTTACAAGAAAAATTACTTATTCAGATTTTGTTGTTTTGAGATATTGAGTGTTTTGCAAGAAATCGCTGTTATCAGAATTTCATATAAATTTTGAAGAAGTAGTGATGAAAAAGTGAAAGATTTTGCTGATCATCTGGAAGAAGTATTTACTCCCAACTATACAAACTTTCGTGTAAATCTAACGATCTGTGCAAGTCTCGACCAGTGCAAGTCAAAACTAAGGTCAACTCTGGATGAAAACAGAGAAACCTCGGAGGCCCGCCATTTATCTCGTCTAGGAGCCACACAAAAAACTAACTATAGCCTGTACAAGACCACAAGGCAACTACAGCGTCCTATAACACAGGAGTCTCCAATACGGATAAAAACTGGAGGATGGGCAAGGAGTAGTGATGAAAAAGTGAAAGAATTTGCTGATCATCTGGAAGAAGTATTTGCTCCTAGCTGTACAAGCTTTCGTGTGAATCCAACGATCATTAGCCCAACGGTCACAAATCCCATGAAAATAAGTTTATCTTAACGAAAAATGTTCTCTCGTTGAAAATGAACAAATCTCCTGGACACGATAAAATAACTGTGAAAATGACTCAGAACTCGCCCACAATATCCTCAAATTAATTTTATTTATATTTAATGCTATACTTCAAATTGGATACTTTCCTCGATCATGGAAGCTGTCTGAAATAATAATGGTCCCAAAACCAGAAAAGGAATAAATCTCCTGGACAAGATAAAATAACTGCGACAATGACTCAGAACTCGTCCACAATATCCTCAAATTAGTTTTATTTATATTTAATGCTATACTTCGAATTGGATACTTTCCTCGATCGTGGAAGTTGTCTGAAATAATAATGATCCCAAAACCTGGAAAGGAACTGTCACAAATTACATCCTATCGACCCATAAGTTTACTCTCTATCTTAACTAAACTTTCTCCAAATTTTGTACCCCCATATTGAAGCAAACCATGTAATACCCATGCACCAGTTTGGGTTTCGCAAGGGTCATGGAACGATAGAACAAGTACGCCGTATAGTAACCCAGATCAGAAAAACATTCGAAGATCGGAAATATTGCTCAGCTCTCTTTATATACATCTCCCAAGCCTTTGATAAAGTGTGGCATGAAGGCCTTCTTCACAAAATAGTCTCTTTTCTACCGACAAATACCCACAAGCTGCTGGAGAACTATCTCTTTGATCTTTGATCTATTGTAGCAAAATCTGAGGACTCTGTTTCAACTGCAAGAAAAGTTTCAGCAGGAGTTCCGCAGGGCAGTATACTAGGCCCTATACTATGTACCATCTACACCTCTGACATGCCTGTTCATTCCCTAATTCAAACTTCAACTTTCTCTGATGACACCGCATTCATGAGCATTAGCACTTGCCCATTAATGGCTACTAGACAACTGCAGTCTCATATACACACATTAGAATCTTGGCTCGAAAAGTGGAAGATAAAAGTAAATGCCACTAAGAGTGTACAGGTTACATTCTCTCTTAGACAGAACAATTGCCCAGCCCTCACTATTCGCGGTAGTACCATACCCGTTCATAACCATGTCAAATATTTGGGTATTCACCTTGATCGACGTCTCACCTGGAAAAATCACATTGACTCAAAAATCATACAATTGAAATTAAAAATGGCTCAACTCCACTGGCTTATTGGCTCCCAGTCTACTCTCAGTTTGAAAAATAGAATCACCATCTACAAAACCATATTGAAGCCAATAAGGACATACGGCATCCAGTTGTGGGGAACGGCATCGGCTTCTAACATAAATAAGCTACAGAGAAGACAATCAAGAATACTGCGCCCAGTTTGTGATGCCCCATGGTATATTAGGAATGATAACATACACAAGGATTTAAACATTCCTTATATTTCCGAGGAAATAAGAAAATTAAGCAGGTGATATATATCGAAGTTGTCCTCCCACTCAAACCCACTCGCTCAAAACCTTCAACATTTTCCCGTTCATTTTCCCGGCTAAGAAGAAAGGACACGCTAGACTTGGTCCGGTGATACAAAGTTCGGCTCACCAAAAATAAGATCCGGCAATGGCAGGATACTTTAGTTTAAGATAGGATTAAGATTAAGATTTACAATAAGCTTTGTAAATTTCAAAAGAAAGATTCAATAAAGAAAATTAATGAAAAAAAAATTTTAAAAATTCGGAAACAAGACCCACTTTAATGTCGTAAACTGTAATAATAAAAAACATATTCTCTCTTAGATTAATATTTAGAGATTTTACATAATTTTACAAGAAAAAGCTATTTTAAAAAATGGCTTTAATTTGTGAGTCATACGTAATTCTGATTATAGGTTGGACGTAAATGTGCGTAAATGTGTGAATTTTTTTGATTATTTCGCTAAATAAATGGCACGAAATAAATATTCACTTCATTTAAAAGAAATAATAATAGCTGATTTTTATAACGGTGAATCTGTGACGGCCATTGCAACAAAATTTGGTATTCATCATAGCATTATATAAAGAATAATAAGCCGCTTTTGATCTTCGGGTTCTTTGGCTACAGTACATAAAGGTGGACGGCCACGAAAAACCAGCAAACGAGATGACCAGGCAATAATACGCTTAGTCAAAAAAGATCCGTTCGTATCGCCAAGGACCATTGCCTCACAATTATCATTAAACGTTACTCCCAAAACCATCCAAATACGCGCTGTAGAAGGGGGCCTAAAATTTTATAAAAGTGCAAAAAAGCCCTTTATTTCACGGAAAAATAGACTGGCCAGGATTGAGTTTGCGAAGAAGCATATTAATTGGACCACTACACAATGGACTTAATATTAATATTAATATTTAATATGAACGGTTCCGATGGATTTAGGCTAATTCGGTGACCCAGAGGACAGCGTCTTAAGCCACAATACACAAAAGGCACAGTGAAACACGGAGGGGGCAGCGTTTTGATCTGGGGCTTTTTCTCAGGCCATGGCATTGGTCCAATTCATAGAATGAGTGGAATAATGGATCGATTCGTTTATAGAGGCATTCTCCAAAATGTAATGCTTCCACATGCAGATGAGGAGATGCCAATTAAGTGGAGGTACCAACATGACAACGGCCCCAAACACACATCTAGGTGTGTGAAAAAGTGGTTCGTACAAAATAAAATTGAAGTTTTACAATGGCCGGCGCAATTAACTGATCTTAACCCCATATGGGAAATTGTAGATCGAAATATAGACCGCGATAGCTACAAAAATTTGGATGAGCTCTATAAAAATGTAGAAAATGCCTGGAATAAAATTTCTCCAGACGTATTAAATAATTTAATTGACTCCATGCATCGAAGATGTGCCGAAGTTTTACAAAATAATGGATATGCCACAAAATACTGAGTTTTTTCTTGTCCTCAGTTATGTAATATTGGCTACGTGCTTTAGTTTCGACGCCTAAAAACATTGAGTTTTACCTTTTTCTTAAATTTTGATTGTTTTTGATGAAGAATTAAGGTTGTTTTTGTTTTATTTTAAAATATAATTTAATCATCTAGAATGCTGAATAAAAAAATCAATTATCTAAACGATTTTGAAAGGCTGTTTAACGACATTCGTAAAAAGCATTCCGTGCTTTAGTTTTGTCCGATACTGTATATTCCATCGAGTGAAGATATAATAAGTAATACTGAGCATGACACGTATCCTAAAGTTTACCAAAGCTTTGGGGAAGTTAATAATGCCTAATGCTCGTATACAATCCGGATTTGCCAAAGCCTCAATAAACTGATAATACCTCTTCCGCTCACTGTAGCGCTAGACGTTCTAAGAACCCAATGTGGCGTGATGATGACAATATATTGCGATACGACATATCGTTTTAACTTTTACAAAACAAACATAAATAAGCAATTATTATGTACACAGTTGCACACATTGTAGCAGATCTCAACTATACACTAATGACGTACTACGCGGCGTTGTTGTCGTTGTTACTGTTATTGTAGGAGGATGTATGATTAACGTTCTTGTTGTTAAGATCATTGACAATACGTTTTGTATGTGGCAAAATTGTTAAACAAAAGCAATAATGCTCTTACCGATTTTCAAAACAATTTAAGAGTATTTATCAAGTGAGCGCTTACTCTCAACAAAGAGAAAATAATTCAAAGTGTATTTGAAGAGTTCCAAAAGAAAAACAAAATGGTTGAGAGATTTACATTTTCAGGTTTTGCGGTTAACTCATATCTTTTACGTTTTCTAGCCAACATTGAATTTCTATGTTATTACAATAGTAGTTTCTTTCTCTCACATTTGCGTGATTTATTTCCAAGGTTCTAACCGAAAATAAAAACAGATTTTGTTTTTAGTGTCTTGTGGGCCTGCTCATATGCTAACGCTAACGATCAGTAATACGCAATTAACTGTTATCTAAGGCGGCAGTAACTGTTATGTTGTCTTTTGTGAGTCCGTATGGTTTTCGCTGGTTATTATCGATTGTATTACTCGTTATCTTAATCGAATGTTAATCGAATGTTGGGTGTCTGGCAAATATCCGTTTCTGATAAGCGTGGGAGAGGCAGTAGTGGTGATATGGGCTGTGTGTCATAACCAATGACGTGTACGATTTTTAATGATTCGGCAATTGTTTGATTGCTTGCTTAGGAACTGATTCATGTTTTAAGATATTTGCAAAATTTGAAGTAATTGAGAGAGAGAGAGAGAGAAAGAGAAAGCTTAATAATATCGTATATCAACACATCATGCTTCTCTCTAAAACGAAATCAATCTGAAACTCGAGTGTACACGTTATGCCTTGTCAGCTGTTTAATATGAGATTAGTTTCATTAATTATCAACATAATGACAAAAAAACAAAACAATCAGATAAAAAAAAATAGTAAGAATATAAAAATTTTGCGTTTTACAAGATCAATTAAATCTCGAAATTGAAATCTAACAGCAGTTTTAAATATTTCTTCTGATTTATAAACGCACATAGCAATTTTATAAAAATAACAACAAAACAAAAATAAAAACTGACCAAAAACACGATTCACAAGAAATTTCATTCAAACTGTAGATTTCTAAACAATTATTAAAAAAAAAGTGTTACACTCAGCATGTTTTTTCCACGCAGAGTGCACTGAAAATGTTGTTTTTTTTTTCTTTTATGAGAATAAGTCTCTAACGATTAGAGCCGACGAAGACCTAATTACTGATACACAAAATATTTCTGGCGAAAGTAATTTTGACCCTACATAGGAACGGTTAATACTTTTGCTTCTAATGCACGTTAGCTACAAATACGTAGATGGTAAAAATAAATTCATTATTTTTCCAACAGATGGCTGCAGCAATCTATACTTTGCGTTGTATATTTACGTTCACCACACGCTAGATGGCTTTTGCAGGACAAGATTTTATGCTCAAAAAATTAATCAGAAAATTCTGTGATTGATTGACACAGCATTATTTGAAAGCACCACAAAAATGGACACAACCGGCAAATAAAAAATACGCCATATTTTATAATTATGCTTCGATATAGGCGAAAACCAAGTCGGGCGCACTGTGAAATGTGAATAACGTTTATGGTTCTGATGCTGTAACAGCCAATCGTGCGTAGTTTTTGTTTCGTCGACTCCGTTTCGAAAATTTTTATGTCAAAAATGCACCACGCTCAGGAAGGCTAATTTTCGAAAACATCAATGAAATAATGGAAATCGTTAAGCAACACCATCATGTAAGCACTGTTTCGATTGCCTAAGAACAAAAACATTGCACAAAAAACCATTTCAATTAGGCGGGACACAAACAGAAGCTCGATGTATGGGCGACACATGAATTAACGCAAAAAAAAAAAATCATGGACCGGATTTATATCAGCGAATCGCTGTTTGATCGCATCAAAATCGAACCATTCGTAAAACAGACGGTGATGTGATGAAACGGATATTACTTGCGACAACGTCAGTCGTGGTCGAATCGAGGTAAGCCGGCGTAAGCGGCGACCAAGTCAGGTTTGACCGCCAGGAATATTTTGTATTTGGTAGAAGTGGCAGGCAATCGTCTACTATGAACTGCTCCCCTGCAACCAAGCTCTTAATTTGGACCTGCTCTTAATTTGAACCTGCACTCTCAACGATTGAACCGTCCTAAGGAAGCAACCGCACAGAAGCGGTCAGCTTTGACAAATTTGATTCCATCAGGGCAATGCCAGGTCACACACATCGATAGAGACTGGGAGAAACACCGGGAGCTTGGTTGACAGATTCTCATGCATCCACTTTATAATCCGGACCTGGCATTAAGTGATCATCTCATGTTTCTGTCTATGGCGAATGATTTTACTGGTGAAAAATTTGCCTCAAGTGAAGCTTGTAAAAATTTACTGTCATAGGGTTTTTCGGAACGTACCCATTACACTAAATAAAGCCTTCAATGTCTTGACACCTACACCTATATATATAAGTTCAAAGACGCCGACCTGGTAATGCTGTCAGCTGTTAAATATCTTTCATAGTGGAAGGTTTGCCATTTACGCATATAGATCGAGTAAAAATAGTTAAAACTTACTACAAAAGTGATGATTCAAACGTGGGCACTTTTCGTGCATTACGAGGTGATTATGATCGTCACAATCGACCTACCGTGCAAGGAATTGGCAAAATTATAAAAAAAATTAAGAGACTGGAAGCGTTACAGATGTGGTCAAATCTGTGCATCATAGTAATCTACGCACTGTCGAAAATATCGCTTCTGTTAGTGAAAGTGTGGCGGATAATCCGAATTTGTCGATTCCATGGCGTTCTCAGTAATTGGGCCTATCTTACGGTTCATTATGGTGTATTTTGCATTTGGATTTGCTCTTTCTTCCATATAGAGTCCAACTCACGCAACAATTAAAGCCGGCTGACCATTCACAACGCCGTAGATATGCTGATTGGGTTACTACAACAACAAGCTTTCAATATTGAATTTTCGAACAAAATTTTTTTCAGCGATGAAGCTAATTTCCCACTCGGGAGTTATGGCAACAAGCAAAATTGTTGCACATGGGGTTTGGGGAACCCAGAAGTGATTGTGGAGTAGCCATTTCATCCGGAAAAAGTGACTGTTTGGTGCACATTATGGTCTGGAGGTATCATTGGGCCGTAATTTTTTTTTGGGTTCGAAAACTACCTCAAAAGAATGCACTGCCTCAACCATTTAAGTGACATTGTTTTTCGTACATAATGGCAAGGTCTAAGCATTATAACGAAATAAAAGTTAAACAGAAATCATAGATTTATGTGGGTTTTATTTAACTTTACTTTTGAAACCGAAAAATGAAAACCGACAATAACATGCAGCACTCTTAAAATACGGACCTCAGTCTCTGTTGTTAAAATACAGAGACAACTAATACTATTGAACTGTTAAAGACCACACACAAGCCATACTGTTAAACTCTACGAACATACTGTTGCATTAAGGTAAAGAGACAGTCCGTAATGTAAAGGTATAATAACAGTCTGTACGATAGTTGGTGCACACTGT
>JAHXMU010000760.1:246008-272362 GCA_019455685.1 Philornis downsi
TCTGTCAAAATTCAGACACAGTCCGTAATGTAAAGGTATAATAACGGCCTGTACGATAGTTGGTGCACACTGTTAAAGGTCAGACACATGATGTTCTGTCAAAATTCAGACACAGTCTACACTGCTACGCTGCAATTCTTGTCCGTATTATACGTTGTATTGCAAACTGCGCTAATTTGCAATCAGTACTGATTTAGCTACTACTACTGAAAAAATGCCAAAAATTGCTTTTAATATGATTTACGTTCATAACAACGTAGGCATTTCTTTATCAACGTTAATTTATCGCTGGTTTATAACATAATAACCCCCAAATCAGCCAGGTAATCAATGGGAACCCATGAGACGCTAATTATCAGATACGGCCCAATCCAATTAGTAATTTCCAATTATAAATCAAATCGCAGCACAAAAAACAAAACATACTAAAACCAATTGGAAACAAACCGGCCACGCTCTAGAAAATAAACACTTACCAATGGAATGCGATAAAGCTGATATCTAAGAATTTGCAATTTCCAATAACAAACTGTAGAACTCACCTGGAAAAATACGAAAGGTAAAAATATAATCAGTATTTATTTGAAAATGATTAAGAGATAAATAATATTAAATAAAAGCGTTAATTTTACTGAACAAATTGATATCATCAACAAATTTAGATTGGAACTATTAAGGCTTTTGCGGCCGTATGGCCATAGTTATTTTCTGGTCATAGTTATGTTAATAACTACCTAAGGCGGAATTCTTCAAGGTTTAAAAAATCACAAGCCAGATTGTCAAAATTTAAAGCATCTTAGTTTGTTAAAGCTTAAATTGTTAAAGAAGAAAAAAATTTGCCTGCTTCCATAAAACGAATCACTCAATTCGATCTATTAACTAACTAACTAACTATTTCTGTTCGTCTTTGTAATTCGAATAGATCTTCGTTTTGAAGAACTTGTATTTTTACTAAGTAGGGTTATTACAAAACTACTAATTTTAGTATGGAAAAATATGAAGAAATGCTGAGAAAATACTTAACGTCAGCATTGTTTTTTGAAAACTTCGATAGTTGACTATAACCTTAGCATGTTTCACAAAACTGCTGTTAACACAGCTTTCGTTCATAGACATTTCTTTATGCCACCATTTTGAATGTTTTACGAAAACAGGCTATAAAAGTTGGAGAATTTCATATAGTAGATATCTGCCATGGATGTTAAGTCTAAATAAATCAATAAAACATTTCACATTTTCCAATTGTTTAAACAAATTGGTAATTGGACTTGAAAAGTAAAATGCCGCGGTGTCTTAGTAAGCTTAACAGCAGCACCAATTACGAGACTTGTCCAGAAGAGGTCCACGCAAACTATTACTGTTAAGGTACAGACGCAAACTGCAATGTTAAGAACAACAGGAATGCGTCCGGAGGAGGTGCAGGTTCGATTCCCTGTCAGGTCAAAAATTTTAAAATTTTTCTAAATTACCAAATGAAATATTGTATTGCATTAAAATGTATTTCTCCTACATTCATTGTAAAATTTTGTAATGAACGTAAATTTTACATACCAAAAAAAAGAAGCGGGGAATTAATCATTTGAAAAGTTCTAAAAGACCTGAATGTTTTATGTCGTTTAAATTGTCGTTTAACTACCCTCTATACTGACGCGGAGTTTGAGCATGATCTGTCATTTAGTACGGTTACAGTACCCGATCTTGCCAGTTAATCTCGAGTTTATTTTGCGCTTCTTACAATGGATTAATATATCGAACAGAGATTTTGTATCCAATTTTTCCTTTGCAAATGGAATTTTGTGTGCAAATCGCTGAAAATGTTATAGGAGTTAATTGAATTTATTAAAAACATGTGCTTATGAGTGATACAGTGCATTCAAAAGCGATCGAGATGTGGTAAGGAAGATTTACCTTACTCTGTTCGGTCACATCAACGTCGTCAACTGAGGTTAACATCGGCATAGTGAAGGAAATGGTAACTGAAAATTGTCATTTAAAGTCGGAAGGCACAGCCGCCGAACTTTCTGTGTCTCGTGATTCTACTCCTACAAATTTTACATCATTACTTGGTTATGAAACACATTTACCGCTCGGTCAGTTCCATAATACCTGAATTTTTTTTGAAAAAATCTCTAAAATGTTTGCGTGGCCATGCCAGAATGTGTCAGTTCCGCTTCCACATTCACAAAATGGGGAGTCAAGATTTTACAAGTTAGACATGCAAAGAAGTCAACAGGCTTTAGAATGACTCCACCTCCCACCTAAGCCGAAAAAGAAGAAACCAACACATCAAGGCCAATCGAAAGTCAAGGTAATGTTATCGCTTTCTTTTTATTATTGCAGTGTTGTGCACTCGCAATTCTTGTCAGAAGATCAGACAATAAATAAAGAATATTTCCGAGGCGCTATGCGGCGTTTGAGTGAGCAATTTGGTCAAAATGGATCACATTTGTGGAAAGGAAACTCTTGGAGTTTGCTACAGAATAACCCGCCATCTCACAGAGTAACCACTGTGAACGCGTTTCTGACCAAAAATTTAGCAATATCATCCGGCAACCTCCATATTCAGCTCAAATGGCTTCAGCTGACGTTTTTCTCTCTCTCTCTCTCTAAAACCCAAATTGCCACTTCGGGGAAACCGTTTTCAATCAATAAAAGATATAAACGAGAATTTGCGGCGAGGACTGAAGATTTTTAAGGAAAACGCGTTTGAAAAACATTTTGATGATTGAATTATTCACTGGTTTAAATGTATTATTTTGGAAGGGACCTACTTTAAGGGTGATTTAATTTTTTTTTTTTGAATATTGAATTGAATCAAATGGAATACAATAATTTTGAATGAATATTTTAAATATTTGAACATTTTGTATTTTAATTATTTATTTACTTTTTTAGGCACAATACTATACATTAATTATTAAAAATTCTTATTGTTACAAACTTAATTTGCATTTTTAAAGGGGAGATATGTAAATGAACTTCATATACGAGTTGTCCCATCAAATTGCAATCAGTTGATTATTTGATTTTTATAGCTTTTTTTTTCTTTTTCAGTGTTTACAATTTACATTTACATATTTACAATACATCAACGATTATTTTACTATTTTCAAAAATAGTAACGTTGTATGCCAAGTGGTCATAAAACTTTACACATTTCCCCTGGCCATGACGCAGGGAATAAAATTCTCGCAAAAACTTTTGGTTTTCCCCCCAACCCACCCAATAATAAGCTATTCTATGCATTACTTTAGTTCCTTTGCAGGCAGACGTAGAAAAGTGGCAAATAAATCATGATTTTATGGGTCATAAATTTTATAATGTATCGAACGTTGAGAACACTTTTTTTGGTCTAATAACTGAAGCAATTTTATCGTTTCTTTTACTGCTACAAATTCATGCAAATTACAGAAGGGATAGGCAGGGCAATCAGTGCTTAAAAAAACGGCAACTCATGTGAGTCCATGACGAATTTGATACAAATTTTTTGATGACACCAGCAAAATTTTTGGGAGGCAAATAACCAAAATATTGGAATTTAGTTTGTGTTGTTCGGCAACAACACCTACGGTGGGCAAAATAAGATATACAAACTTTTACTGGGGGAAAAAACCGGATAATTCGTACTTTTAAGAATAAGCATAATATGTCTATATATCGATATAGTACAAACACAATCTGTAGTGAAAGTAGAGAGACGGATGACCCAAACTGTTAAAGTGTAAACGCAGACTTGTGCTGTTAAAGCCCACAAACTGTTACTGCAAAGTGCGGACATAATCTGTACTGTCAAAAACTGACATAAACCATATCGATGATCACAAACAGTGTTGCCAGAAATTGATAAAAAAAAAAAAAAAGCCAAAGCTTCACCGGAAAAAACTAAAACAAAGTAAAAAAATCCAGAAAAAATATAAATTTTTTTAAGAAAATTAACGTAGTTCGCACAGAGGTACATATATCAATTTTTATTGCACTTTATATGTTGAAATTTAGCTTATGAGATCTCTGTTCGTACTGAATGTTCTTGCCAGACACCATGTCGATGATCACAAGCAGTGTTGCCAGAAATTGATAACAAAAAAAAGGCAAAACTTGAGCGGAAAAAACTAAAACAAATTTAAAAAAAAGTCCTGAAAACAACTAAATATTTTTAAGAAAATTGTTGTAGTTCGAACAGAATTATATAGATTTTTATATGTTGAAGTTTAGCACATGAGATCTTCATTCATACTGAATGTTCTTGCCATAAATTATGTCGATGATCACAAGCAGTGTTGCCAGCAATTGATAACAAAAAAAGGCAAAACTTTAGAGGGAAAAAACTAAAACAAACTAAAAAAATCCTGAAAACAACTAAATATGTTTAAGAAAATTGATGTAGTTCGAACAGAATTATATAGATTTTTGTATGTTGAAGTTCAGCACATAAGATCTTTATTCATACTGAATGTTCTTGCCATAATCAATGTCGATGATCCCAAGCAGTGTTGCCAGAGATTGACAACGAAAAAAAAGCAAAACTTTTGCTGAAAAAGCTAAAACAAAGTAAAAACAAAAATCCAGAAAAAAACTAAATTTTTTAAAGAAAATTGATGTAGTTCGAACAGAGTTATATAGATTTTTATTGAGTTTTATATGTTGAAATTTAGCTTATGAGATCTTTATTCATACTGAATGTACTTGGCATAATTCATCTCGATGATCATAACCAATGTTGCCAGAAATTTGTAATAAAAAAAAAGTCAAAACTTTCGCGGAAAAAGCTAAAACAAATTAAAAAAAACAAAAAAATCAAAAACAAAAAACTTAAATTTATGTAGTTCGAACAGCGGTATAACAATATTTATCGCGTTTTATATGTTGAAATTTAGCTTATGAGATCTTTATTCATACTGAAAGTTATATTTGAAATTCAGTTCGATTCAAGAGATCATAATTGACAAAAAAGTGTAATCTTCATCCAGTCAGCAGCTTCATTTCCTTACAAATAGAGCGTGTTTGTGTTTTTGAATTAATTAATAAAGTTGACGTTAAAATGGAAATACCTTCCACGTTTTTAAACTTCTGTTGCGGGAGTATTCACGGTTTTAAGATTCTTATATGTATATATCAGAAATACGTTTTAACCAGGTCCTACCGTACTTTTATTAACAGTATTAAAATGTTTATTTATCCAGCGCTTCATTGCAAGTGACGGTTTTACGCCATTGGCGTAAGAACTCAAGTATTTGCTTTAACGGTAATCTGATGGCCCATTTTTTGTAACCCACCCCAACCCCCATATCCTTGATATCACAGCATTACAGACATCAATAGGTTATTTCTTTTTCGTTTGATTTAATAGAATCATTAAGCATAAATTGAAATGACTGTGACAACATTAAATGCAGGCACGCAGAGTCACCACTGCAAACCCTTAATGATGTAGACCAGCCAAAGAGAGTCAAAATAAATCACAGGCAAAAGGATATGGCCATAAATTGTGAGCCAAAAGTTATGATTGGATATATAAACAGGCATTCATTATTAAACAAAACAGAAATATAGCCTTGGGCATGTTACAAAATGTTAAAAGCCAGCCAGCTCAGATTTAACAAATGGCCCAGCAATGATTTATCAACGACGACAGCGTATGACGGAGAACATTTAGCGACAGTTTTGCTTGTTGACCTTTTACATATTTAGTAAGCAGTGGCCTAAGGAGTGATGTCAAAATTGCCCACACAAAAAAAAATACATTAGAAATCTTTTCAACCAAATGTTGAAACTGCAACAATAACCTCTTGACCTCTCCTACCAACAGTAATTTGAAAACGTTAAAAAATAAATATATTTTCAAGGTTACTACATAAATGATGCCTGATGGCAAAGCGGAAAAAAACTCCCCGAAAACTTTCCAACCCTAACTAACAACATAACAACGGCTATACCATCCAGCAATGGCGGAAGAAATCAGCCTGCATTTGAGTTATGAGCGATGAAGCCAAACCATGGATGTCTCGTTCAAATCTCGTTACATCTACAATCCCCTCTGCTGCCAGTATTACAAAGTGCCCCTAACAAATTCATTTATTGTTCAGCCTGGTTAGAGGTAAAGTTTTCATCACATTTCTTCCCTGTGATACCAGCTACCACATATACGAGTACGAATATGATTTGTGGCCCTGAATGTAACAAAAAAAATTTTTATTTTTTGTAAAAAGTTACAGCTGATATACTCCGATATACAATGTTGTTGATTTTGAACGTTTTTAACGTTTATTTTTATTTTTATTTTATGTTCTCAGCAGCTAAACCCTTTTTCGGTTACCGTGAAAAACAAATAATTTATGAATTCATCCTGTGAGTTCAGTCTTATTGTACAGTGAAGGCAAACAGAAAATGACAAGCAGGCAGCGGTATTGCTGGTAGAAAGTAGTAGAAAGTTTAAGCCAAAATCAAATCAAAAACAAGAAATTAAAGCCAAAATCTAAGTTGGCGTGAGTAAATAGCAAATGTACTCAGATTCCTTTTAAACTTTGGAAGGTTTTAAGCTCTGCGACGTCTTTTTCTTGAAATTACAAATAAAACAACGCACTTTTACAAAAAAGTCCCCACCAGAAGCTAAGACTGAAATTGTCAAAACGTTACATTATGAGGTAGGACTTCTAGAAATAGAAGGTCCAGAGCCCACCGGGGGTTTACGTGAGTCTCACCATCAAGGCCTTACCCACGGTACGCTAACCACATAGGGCATGTCCCAACAAGAACGCATGATTTAAATTTGGCGTCATTCGAAGTGTCATTGTTTGACATTTGAACAATTGTTATTGTTTGCTAGTAGAAGGTACGAGGTTAGTAAAAATGGAGCGCTACACGAATGAACAACGCATTCTCATTGTGAAATTGTTTTACCAAAATAGTGAAAGTTTTGCGGCTACAATTCGCAAATTGCGATCAATTTGGGGTCACAATAATGCTCTAAAAGAGTGAACTGTAAAGAGATTAATGAATAAATTTGCCAAAACTGGGTCTGTTAGTGATGTAAAGACAACAACGCGCCTTCGACCAGGTCCATCGACCGAAAATGTCGCAGCTGTACGTGATGATGTCGCTCAAACTCCATCCACCTCAATTCGACACCGAGCTCAGCAAATTGGTGTCTCAAAATCCACTATGCAGCGAATTTTGACGAAAGATTTGCATCTTCATGCATACAAAGTTTAACTGACTCAGGAACTGAAGCCAGCTGGCCATGGACAGCGAGGAGAGTTCGTTAATTGGGTTTTGGAGAGACAACATGAAAATGCTGATTTTGCCGATAAAATCATCTTTAGTGACGAGGCCCATTTCCATCTTGATGGCTTCGTCAATAGGCAGCATTGTCGCAGCATTTGGGCTGAGGAAAATCCTCGAGTGATTCACGAGAAGCAAATGCATTTTGGGCTGGAGGAATCATTGGACCTTTTTTTATGAAAATGAGGTATGTCAAGCGCAAAAAGTCAATGGTGTTCGGTATCGTGAAATGATAACCAGTTTTTTCGTGCCTAAAATTGAAGAAATGAATGTGGAGGGCATGTGGTTTCAACAGGATGGCGCCACATGTCATACAGCCAGAGAAACAATTCAATTGCTGCATCAGTCATTTAAATCTTGCGTTCTTGTTGGGACACCTTTTACAATGCGATTGCCGGCGCCCCTCTGGGATAACCAAGTTAACTTGGGCTATCTAGGAATAGGAATCGATAGTTTTGGCAGCAAGTTACTGCAACTGTCGGCCCTTTCCTAGGGTCAGAAGATATCAAATTGATTATGCTAGTACAGAAAATAATCCTCATTCGCGGATGTGAGGCCTATCTTACGAGAGCAGTCTCTAAACTAGCCTCCCTATCAAAGAAGATACAAAAAAATTGGGAAATTTTCTTTTCTATTTTTCAACACAACCCCTCTTAGTTCGATACACTTTTCCAGCGATATTCAAAAACTTCCATACCATGTTTGTAGTAGGAACTAGCAAACTCCTTAAATTAGCCATCAACCGCAGACTCCACCTTTTCATGGTTGGCAAATCTTTTACCACCAAGAAATTTTTTTTTTCAAGTTTGGGAATAAAAAATAGTTCGAGAGACCTAAATTTGACGAATAAGGTGCATGGTAAAGCAATTCGAACTTTAATTCATTAATTTTGCCCATCACAATAGCGAATAAGTGGACTGGAGCATTTTCTTGATGAAACAACACTTTCTTTTTCGAAAAAAGCGGTCTTTTTCCATAATTTTAGCACCTAAACGCTGCAGTAAGTCAGCATAATATTCGTCGATGATGGTTTCTCCTTTTTGATGATAATCCTTAAAAATAATCCATGCGCATCCCAAAAAAATAGACGCCATAACCTTGCCTGCAAATGAAACCGTCTTCGCCTTCTTTGGACACGATTCTCCCATACCAGTTCACTGCTTTCCACCCATGTCTCATCCATGGTTGTAAATCGACGGGAACATCGCCAAACGCTCTACTGGAACATCTTCTGCTGTTGCCCTATCGAAAGCAAACGCGGCACCCATCTTGCGCACAGCTTTCTCATCTTCGATCAGTATACGCTGTATAGCACTTTTTAAAATGCCAGTCATTTCAGCTAGCTCGCGCACCTTCAGTCGACGATCATCCAATACCACTTCGTGGATTTTGTTTCAATTGGTCGATCACTACGGTGTTCCTATTGGCAGCTAATACAGCCTCGTTTAAACTCTGCTGCTCAATATTTTACAGTCATAAACGAAGGAGCAGACTCCCCTAGAGTACAATCTACCTCGGCTTTAATATTGGTTGGGCTGAAACCTTTCGTATGGAAATATTGAATTATATAACGGTGATCAATTTTTTCCATGTTTACAAATTCACTGAGATCGTTTGCCTTTGATGGCTCACATAAAAATACTAAACAACGTGGCGCCTTGAAACTTAAATTATATGTTTTATAAGGTTGCCGCCTTTCACAAAAATATTTTGTTTTAAATCACTGGCACCATCTATACGTTCGGTCGGCTAGTTTTGGGACCCCGACTCTCTACCACCTCTTCTACCCTGTGGGTCTGTGGCACCCGGTAGCAATGCAACTCTGCAATCGAGCATGAAGTCTCTGCTAGCAATTTTGGTTTCAACCAACAACCAGTGTGATGCTGCTCCCACTAGGGAGCCAACACCAAATGATCAAGCGGTAACTTCGTCCCGAGACCGCCTGATCTCCACGATAGCGGCCAAACTCAACGGTGGGAGCTGTGCAGCTAAACTGCTACCAAATTGTGATTTATGCACCATACTGGGTCGCCTTGCAGCAAAAGAGTACAAACTGGAATTTTTACATACCGGCGGGTACGGAGAACCAAAGTCGATGGAAGGGTCGATACTACATTGCAAGGATGCAGTACCCTTACCAATGGGAGGCGGGGGGAAACTCCAAACCCATTCAACTCGGCGACGGTGAGCGGCAACGATGTGGTATAGACGTGGAACTCCCATGCATGACTGTTCCCTCCGAGACGCAGATGAACATGACATGAAAATGTGACCGACCATGACGCGATGGTTTGTGCACGAAATTATCCTTCGCAGAATCGCGGGTTCAATCCCGCATACAAACAGCTTGAGCGGGTTTACCTCACTACACTACGCATTAAACACTACGAGTAGTTAAGTAATCGAGTAGTCTGGTTAGTGCTTCTCAAACTGTAACGTTTGTAGTCGTCGTTAAACTATAGGTTTCGTTCAGTGAGTCTACAAATAGAATGCGTGTAAACTGTTTGAATGTGCGAAACTATTCTATATCTCATTTATGGAATGGAAGAGAATTTGGTTTTAGTACAACAATCCATTATTATTACAAAGATGTCTTCGGCAAAGTGCATCTCGCCTTGTATAAGAGTGATCGGGTTATGCTTGATGGTGTTAATAAGACAAAATTTGTATTCAAACATGTGCCTCACACGGTTTTATGGTTGCCTAAGACGGTATTGTTTGAGATCGCGTCAAGGATTTACACCAGCCCAGACATATTTTACAGTTTTTCTTCTGTAGAGGTGAAAACGCAAGCCAGGGGGCTGATAATGAGAATAGTATGTATGCGCAATTTTGGTTCCGTCGTTTCCATTCCGGTAATTCTAATGTCAAAGAGTCTAAAGAAGAAGTCCAACTTTCGGAATTATCAATGAAATAATGGAAATTATGGAATTAAGGACGACCGGCATGTATGAGTAAGCATTCTTTCGATTGTCTAGTAGCCAAATATTACATAAAATATCATTTTGAACCACTTGAATTAGGCAGGATGCAAAAAGAAGCTTTATGTGTGGCTGCCGCGCAAAAAAAACACCTCATGGACCGAATTTGCAACTGCGAATCGCTGCTAAATCGTATCAAAATCGATCGTATTCTGAAGCGGACGGTGGTTGGTGTTGAAAAGAGAGTCACATGCGACAACGTTAAGCGAAAATGGTCGTGGTCGAATATCAGTGAGCTGACACAAACGGTGCCGTAGCCAAGGTTGAAATATCAACTTGGAAATGTCTGCTTGACCTCACATCTAAATGAAAGGGGCAATAAACAGCACTTGCTTTTGACTCATGAGCAAACTCTTACGCTACTCTTACGACATAAATTCCGCCTCACTCACGATTCACACTATACACTTATTATGCATTAAACGCTCATACACATTACAACTCCACATAAGGCAATAAATTTGCTGGGCAAAGAGCGTAATAGCCGTTATGTCTTTATGGCAGTATTCTGCACTGTCAGAATGTTTATTTCACTTTACGACTCCTCATCGTACACAGTACTTTACTCGATGATCCCTATTCATAATCCTGCAACCTTACCTGTAACCGCAGAATATGGTTTATATTCACAACTCACCCATGTTGCCAACCAATATAAACTTTGTTACTGTTATGAATCTTTTACTGGCCTTGTTGTGTTTATTCGACCATAAAAAGGAACCCTGCAATATCCCATTTTGAAAACTGGCCGTCACCCGTCACCGCCCCTCCCCCAATAAAAGTAAATATATTGGCAAAATTTGTTTCGTAGTTTTTTTTCTCTCGCTGCTGCTTCCGAATTGAAATAAAACTTTTTATTTCTTTTTAAATGAAACATCCAAAAAGAACGACCAGAAAAATTAAAATTTATATGCTTAATTTTTATGGGAAAATGTTGCTGGCACTCAACAACACCAATGGCAGCAACAACTCCCACACGTACCTTTGCCACTTGATTTTTAGGGAATTTAACATTTTCATTTGCTCCTGGAGATTGAAATACATTGAGCCTCAGACCGATTCGCACGGTTACCCCTTTCTGCAACGCTGATGATGACAATTGACCTCAATTTGTATAGGGTTTGTTGATAGGATCCGGTAAGCACCATGAAATATATAAATTGCTGGGACAAACAAGAAACACGACCAATGAACGACATTTATGTTTGGTCACTGGCTGCCGGACGGTTGCGGCACGAAGTTAGTTGCTAAGGGGGAATGAACAGTAACTGCAGTAACACAAAAGCTACTAAATTGCTATCGTGGAAGTATTTTGCTATCCTTCTCAGTTCTTTGGTGGCGACAACCACAGTTCGAAAATGTCAATTGTAATTTTTCAACATTGAACAAGAAAACCACGTGGCCATTAATTTGTGTCATTCAATTCGTGATGATTCACTTCAATGAATGGCGGAGACACTGTTGTGATGTTATAAATCATCAATGAATTGAAAGACTACAGTATTGTAAAATTTGTTGTCGTATTGTCGTAAATTTCACAAATTTCCTGCGAACTTAAAACTATCAAATGGATCAATTAGAGATGTCTACAAATTAAAGAGCCCATGGATGGGTCACCACTTCCTTACGAATGATCAATGCAGTAACAAGATAATACTAGAGATTTCATTAAATATTTCCAATATTTCTCCAAAAATTATGCATGAGGTTTGGCGCCTTTAATCCAGCAATCTAACATAAACACAGGCACGCATTCTGCCAGTTTTGAAATGGACGAGATTGTGTAGGGAGAAAATTTACAAGGGCGGTTTCAAAACTAGCCGACCTAACAAAAAAAGACACAAAAAAGTTGGTACAAATTTTCTTTATTTTTCTTTATTTTTTGGAAATAAAAAATAGATCGACAGAGCTAAATCTGTAGAATAAGGTGAGTGATGAAGCAATTCGAAATTTAATTCATTAATTTTTGCCTTCGCAATAGTGGATGTGTGAACCGGAGCTTTGTTTTAATAAAACAAAGCGCATCCCAAAAAACAGACGCCAAGACTTTGCCTTCTTTAAACACGATTCTTCCATTCCAGTCCACTGCTTTAACCGTTCTTTTGTCTCAGGTGTGAAGTGGTGAACTCATGGCTTATGCATGATTATAAAGGGTGTCCCACCAAGAACGCAACAATTAAATGACTGATGCAGCAATTGAATTGTTTCATACCCTCCACATTCATTTCTTCAATTCTAGGCACGAAAAAACTGGTTATCATTTCACGATACCGAACACCATTGACTGTTCGCGCTTAACATGCCTCATTTTCATAAAAAAAGATCCTATGACTCCTCCAGCCCAAAATCCACACCACACAGTGACACGTTGAGGATGCATTTGCTTCTCGTGAATCACTCGAGGATTTTCCTCACCCCAAATGCGACAATTCTGCCTATTGACGAAGCCATCAAGGTGGAAATGGGCCTCGTCACTGAAGATGATTTTATCGGCAAAATCAGCATTTTCATGTTGTCTCTCCAAAACCCAATTAACGAACTCTCCTCGCTGTCCATGGCCAGCTGGCTTCAGTTCCTGAGTCAGTTAAACTTTGTATGCATGAAGATGCAAATCTTTCGTCAAAATTCGCTGCATAGTGGATTTGGAGACACCAATTTGCTGAGCTTGGTGTCGAAATGAGATGGATGGAGTTTGAGCGACGTCATCACGTACAGCTGCGATATTTTCGGTCGATCGACCCAGTCAAAGGCGCGTTGTTGTTTTTACATCACTAACAGACCCAGTTTTGGAAAATTTATAGATTAATCTCTTTACAGTTGACTCTTTTGGAGCATTATTGTGACCCCAAATTGATCGCAACTTGTGAACTGCAGCCGCAAAACTTTCACCATTTTGGTAAAACAATTTCACAATGAGAACGCGTTGTTCATTCGTGTAGCGCTCCATTTTTACAAATCTCGTACCCTCTACTAGCAAACAATAACAATTGTTCAAATGTCAAACAATGACACTTAGAATGGCGCCAAATTTAAATCTTGCGTTCTTGTTAGGACACCCTTTAAATCGACGCAAAAATTCGCCCTTATTGCGGTGAAACATCGCCAAACACTATACTGAAATATCTTCACTGCGCAGTTTTTGCTCTATTGAAAGCAAACGCGGCGCCCATCTTGCGTACCACTGTCTCATCTTCAAATCTTCGTTGCTATAAATTGTTTAGCACCGAAACAAAACAAGAACGAAACAGCAGTGCCACCGCTTAAGTACAAAAAAGTTACGAGTGCCGATGACTGTTCAACAGAACTACTTAAGACCGGTAGCGGTAAACTAATAATGAGCGTGCATCAGGTCCTAAAACCCAACGTTGGGTCAACGAATGCCTATATTGTAGTCTGTATTCAAAAAAGGCTATCCAAGTGCGTATTCCAAATATCATATTATCAGTGCTTTGAATATTGATAATAAATTTATGTCCAGGGTGATATATGAAACGTTAAAGGCTCTTCTAAAGCAGCTGAGGAGGTCCCATCTCCGCGTGGCTTTAGACCTTGTTCATACCTGATTAGATAGTCATACGGCAACAAATTTGGGAGAAAACCCAAGAAAAACAGATCCACAATTATGATCCTTTCATGGAATACAAATTGTCTTGAAAAATTGAAAACTGTCTTGCTTGGACCTTGCCATTACGTCATGAAATAATATGACATTTAAATGATCGCCTCTGGATTGGTTGCTGCGGTGGATCCTTTCGAGGTAGTTTTCGAAAAAAATACGGCCCAACGACATCTCAACGCCTTAATGCGCACCAAACGGTCACTTTTTCCGGATGCAATGACATTTCCACAATGATTTCTGGGTTCTCCGAGTCTCATGTGCGACAATGTTGTTTGTTGATGTAATCAAAGAGTGAGAAATTAGCTTCATTCGCTGAGGAAAATTTTGTTAAATTGAAAGCCTACGTTTGAATTACCACTTTTAACTATTTTTACAAGTTTAAAGTGTCCATACAAGTGGCTAAACGATCCATATTCGTAAATGGCAAACCTTTCACACTAAATAAATAACACTTCAGATGACAGGTATTTAACAGCTGACAGCCTTACCAGACCGGCGGTTTTGAAACCACTAAATGGATAACCTTACGCTGTGTGACAGTGAGAAGAAGTTGCTTAAATGAAACGCCATATATAATAATGCCTACGGAAGCTGCTATCTAAGAAAGGTAGTGGACCGGTTCTGGCTATTGTTCCCAACTGAAATCCAACCCGCAAATGCCCACAATTGTGCCCCGTCCATTATTTCCTTTAATGTTATTTACAAATTGCAACATCACTCTACTAAATTGTTCTTTGAATAACTTAAAAGTACCTGATTGTATTGCGACCTTACAATGTGAACAAATTGACAAATAAAATTAACATACCTTTTTTTTCACTGCGTCGTTTAAACGTTATCTGTTTAATATTCCAGCCAAGTGGAAAGTAAAACCTCTCCCGCCAAAAAAACGTACTCGAGTGAGCGATTAAAAGAAAAAAAAACTAGAAATTAATTATCATCAATAAAACCACAAATGCCATAGAAAATGTCAACCGTTTTTCAACAAAGGACTCTGCTCATTCAAGTTTTCACATTTGATGGTGGTAGACCAGGCAGCCTAACGCCTCCACTTCCACCACACTCCAGCGCACACACCCGCCGCATGGAATCGGCTGTGTAAGGACCATTCATGTGGCTCCTCTCCGGTGCTGTGTATGGGTGACCAGCGTTGCATGAAAATGGATAAACACAAACCATATCATTGAGTCGAGTGTTCGGGTTTGCTGCTGTATTTGAAATAGTATTGAAAATGTTGCTTTTCAAAGGAACAGTTCGATGGCATGCCAGTAAAGTGGAAGTGAGTCTGGTGACGAAGAGCAGAGTTCATTATTCAAATACTCGAAATTCCTGTCACACAACACACCAACCGACCAACCGACCAACCAACCAACCAAAAAAAAAAAGAGACCGATTTGTTGCGCTAACTTAAGCGTAAATTACCGAACGCGTGGCTTCTTTCAGAAACACGCATGAATGACGGCTGCCCCTGTCTGCCGTAGTAGGAAGCAGAAAAAAGCCGAGTTCCTCGCTTAGCTTACCGTTACCATCATCATCGCCGTCGTCGTCGTCATCGTCATCGTCATCGTCATCATTATCATCATCATCATCGCTATCATCAACAATATCGTTTTAATGGTTGCTTTAAATAAATGCTGTTAAATTTTTCAATCGTCCTGCGGCTTCTATTCGATGGTTTTGTTTTTAGGCTTCTCTTCGAAGCGACAACTATTTTACGCCATTATTCGTTTAAGCACAGTGGGAACGATGTGGTTATTTGAAGGCTTTTCACAACTGAACCTGGCATGCCGACATTGAAGAATGTTAACCGATTCCAAAGTCTAACCACATTTTTCCTACTCTCCTTTAGAGCCGTATAATTAAAGTTCGTATTTCCTCACGAAACAGAAATGAATCGAAGGAAGACATAATTCTATGATATTGCTATTAAAATAGCCTGCAGCAAGTAGCAGAGGCGATAATGTTTAAGAACGAAATTTCTTCGGTCATAAAATTCAATTGTCGTTTGATTATTTTGCTTTGGTAACTCTCATCCTTTGCAAGGATGTGCGCCCAAAAGTTGTAAAGTTAAAGAAAAGTTAAAGTTAAAAAAGAGTCCGTCCGAAAATTAGGGGGAATATTGCAACTAGCTGTCATTACGAATTTAAATGGCAATTTAATGGCAACCCAATCCTTCGACGGTGAAAAAATCCAAACAAGACACTGATGTTACTTAACTTTGCCGGCATAGGTATCCAACTAATGGCGTAAGAGAGTGAAGGCATCTGCTAATTTTTGGCAGAAAAAACTGGAGAATATGTGCTGCTATAAAAATACAGCAATAGCGTTAGTTGGGGTTGGCTCATAGAAACTCTCATTCGTATTGCCACAAAGCTGGAACTGACGATAATCAGAAGATTCTCTCAAGGCGAATTTTTCACCAGACACAAATTCATTGTCCTAGACAGGAACAGGTGGAGATACATATAGCAACCTCCCAAACAAGATTCTGGTGAGTCAATATCGATGTGTTTGGCCTGACATTGTCCTTATGGAACACAATTCAAATCTTATTGGCCAAAACTGGTCACTTCAGGGCGATTATTTCCCACAAACGGTCCAATTGTTGGCCGCACGGGTGCGAATTGAAGATTTGGCTGTAGGGGAGCAACTCATAACAGAGTCGCCTGTCCCACCAGACTCAAAGCAAAACCTTCCTGATTATCAATCTCGACTTTACCGCCGTTTGCTTCGGTTCATCGGGATTCGATCATGGCCCTTTTCACTGTATGTTGTCGGAAGTGATTCCGTTCCATCACGAGCCATCATCTGCCTCAGAATGGGTTGGAATGGGTTTTGTTGAGAATCATCAACAATTAGGAGATTTATTAAGTTATTTCGCGTTAACCCGTACGGCACTCATAATACATCAAGTTTCTCTTTGTATCCAAGCTTATTCAGGGAGTTCTAAACGGTTTTGTGGGCAGTGCGATCATGGACACAATCGAAACGGTAAGGACCAAGGGCGACCAAACTTGAGGATTTCGATTTTACTATCGACATTTTCGACAATGAGCTTTCCAGTGCTTGGTTCATCATCTTTGATATCAAAGATACCGGAAGGGAATAGACGAAACGAAAATTGCACATGATTGGCTATTACAGCATAAATTCTGTTCACATTTTCAGGCGTTTTTGCCTTTATCGAAGAATAACTGTAAAATATGGAGTATTTTTCACTATCTTTGACACCCTCTCAAATAATACTGAGTCAAGCAATAAAAAAACTGTTCGAGTAGTTTTTTGAATACGAAATCTTGTCTTTCTAACGCCACCTAGCGTAAACCGATCACACTTATACTACGTGAGCGATAGTTTATCAAAACCATCTATAGGGAAAATAATAAATTATTTTTTACTATACGATATCTTACAACTCCAAGGGAAAACGGTTGTGGTCCAGTCGCGATGAGCTGGCTGGCGCAAACGGTGGCCGAACCAAGATTGATGATGAGAATAATCTACGATGAGCTCTTCCCCTGCACCCAAACTCTTAATTCAGACCAGTACTGTCAATAATTGGACCGTCTGAAGGATGTAATCGTCCGAAAGCGGCCAACTTTGGCCAATAGGGCAAATATTGTTTTCCAGCGGTACAACACGAGGCCATGCATATCGCCACTGATTCGTCAGAAGTTTCGAGAGCTTGACGGCGGTATTCCAAAGGCACCCAACTTATAGTCTGCATCTGGCTCCAATTGATTTCCAGCTGTTCCTGCCTATGGCAACTAATTTTGATGGCGCAAAATTCACCTCAAGAGGAGCAGTTACAATTTCCAAGAAAATAATTTCTTAAGAAAATATTCCACTGTCCGCTTAAAGAGAGACGCCTCAGTAGGCAGGATTAACCTTGGTAGTGTTGAACCAAATCCAAGTATGGTAAAATATGCTTAGTTTTTTCCCCCATTTCACTCTCACTGCATTTTACTGTCAATCCCGGATGCAAATCCATTTGCGCACTTTCAACTTTTCATAGATTAAAACCTAAAAATATACACTGTTCGTAAAAGTTTGAGCAAATATCCCTGGGCCGAAACATTTTTAAACCATACCAAAAATGTTAGTTAACACAGGAACAGTCACCCAGCAATTTCTCTCTTCCCTCTCCCCATATAGTTAGAGAGTTGATATGGCGGTGCTATTACCAGGTGCTTTAGCGAAATAGACGACCTTTGGTAATTCAACCCGTAGTGTGTTCGGGATGTTTGTGCTGATGTCGCGCCTGGTAGTGATGGTGGCGAATTTGATATAAGCCAAACATGCTGACGATGTCAAAAGGTATCAACCTTCCTTTCAGTTTGAACTGTAGCGGATGTTGGCAATGTGAATTTGATGAGGATGTGTGAACAATCAAGCGTGAGTGTTTTGAAGTGTCCACTTCCTCTGCCATTACAGCCTATTCACGCTCACACACCACACATTTATTCAATACTCCATCGGGAGTCCAATCGAAATGTTTGCACAACATTGTAATGAGTGTTTTGTCAACCGCACTTGAAATGTTTGGGTGGCGGAAAGGGCAAGAGAGCCCTTCTGTGGCGGAAAACACTCGGTTTTGCCATAAATTCAGCCAGCCATTGAAACCACACTGAAATTTTATTCAAGCGCCATCAGCAAGGAAATAAACCAAACATCGCAGCACGCTCCTTTCGGCACTTAGGCCAAAGGTATCGCTTGCGTTCAATTCGTTCCGCATTTCGGTGAGCAAGTAAGGAATGTGAATCTTTTCAGAGGCTGTGGAGGCAAATTATAATGCATGAAAAACGGCGAATTTTGTGTTGCGAGTGAAAAATTTCATAGCATAATAAATTTCATTTAATATGCTAGGCCATGAATACATTTAGTGGAAAGCTATGTTTGTAGTCATTAGGCATTCGTTCGTTCAATCCGCTTATTTATAAATGTCATTAGTTTGTACTGACATCTCTACATGCTTGCTCGCTTAAGTTTGCAACGGGTACAAAATTGTTGCAAATTCTTAAGTATTAGAGAATTTTCATTGCATTTTATTTATTCTGCATATTGTTGTATAACAAATTATTGAATTATAATGACAAGAACATAAATTTGCTGCATACTTTCAGGTGGTTTAAAGTTAAATTGAATGCTTTTCCGCTTAACTAAATGGCTTCGATAAACTTGACACAAGTTAAACTTGTTAAATGTAATTGTTCATTGATCAGGTGTATCTTATGTGGTCCATAAACCTGCATAATATAGATAAGAAAGCAGCAACCAAAGGCAGCATTAAGTATAGCATATTTACCGGTGCTTAGCCAGGTGAAAAATAAGATTAACGGCTAACGACAAACAATTAACTGAAATCGATTGGAAGACAGTAACGTTTGTCATGGGGGGAAAATATTGAATTACACTGTAATACGAATGAGAGATTCGAAAAGATCTGTGTTGTCGGACAAAAATGATCATATCATAATAGGACCAATATCGGAATCGTAACGCTGAATCGCGTGCGTTGGTTATTCAGGCTCAGACTGGCGACACGTTTCGTCTCCAACGTTAATTCAGCTTAATTCAATTCTCGAAAATGTCGATAGAATAATGGAAGTCATTGATGTGCGACTGTCACGTAACCACTGTTTCGATTGTCCAGGAGCTAGATATAACACACAAAACCGTTTGCAACCGCTTAAATATGGCTGGATATAAAAAAGAAGCTAGATTTATGGGTGCCACATAAGTTAACGCAAAGAAACTTCATCAACCGGATTTTCAACTGGGAGATAACGCAAAGAAACCTCATCAACCGGATTTCCATCTGCGAGATAACGCAAAGAAGCCTCATCAACCGGATTTCCATCTGCGAATGACTGCAGAATCGTTAAAAATTAACCCGTTTCCTAAGCGGATAGTGAATAGTGATGAAAAATTACTCACTTACAACAACTTTAAGTTAAAATGAACGAACGAACGATAGAATCGGTAAAATCGCCGTAAGTCGACGGAAATAGTGGCTAAGCCAGGATTGACGGTCAGAATGGCTTTGGTGGAATTGACTGGGAATTGTCTACTATGGGCTGCTCCCTAATGGCCAAACTTTTAAATAGGACCTGTACTGTGAACAACTGGATGGTCTAAACGAAGCAATCCCCTCAGAATCAGCCAGTTTTGGCCAATAGGAGAGGAATTGTGTTCTACCCGGACAACGCCAACCCACACACAACGACAGAGACTCGCCGAAAGCTCCAGAAGCTTGGTTGGGAGGTGCTTATGCATTCATTTTCTAGTCTGGACCTGACACCAAGTAATTACCATCTATTCCGGTCTATGAAGAATGATTTTACTGATGAAAAAGAAAAAATCTTGTGAAAATCGATTGTCCCATTTTTTGCCAATCGGGACTATGATTTCTATGAGAGAGAGGCATATTGGAATTATCTTTAAAATGATGGAAAGATATCGAATAAAATGATTTAAACTAAACTATGCCAAGCAAAGCTTTCAACGTCGTGGAAAAAAGTAGATTTTTTTACTTCACCATAAATCTTTACTTCTTCATTGCAACAATGCTACACTTATCTCTTACCTATGAGATTTTCTCAGACTTCTGTGCGGAGACCACATATCATATAGGAAATTAACTGTCATTTAAAATCATAACTTATTGTCATTTGCCTCACTTAATTGTGTGGCGATGCATCTGCTGATACTTTTGGGTGGGTATTCTTACACATGAGAGGTGTAACACTTGTGGCAAACCCACACCCTTTTCATGTCAGCCTGTTAGACATCCTTACCACAAGCAAAAGGGGTGTAATATAATCAAATAAAATCTCTCCAAAAAGACTGATTGTCTATACAGCAGAAAGGTGATACTTGATTTGGAGTATCGAACAGGGTCACTGAATGGGCATAAATAAATACCTATCACACCATTAGCACTGCCATCCAGACATACTAAAGAGTCAATAGCATTGGCTGGGTTGCTAAAGTTTACTGCCATAAATTCGAGTGGGCCGGAAAGGACACGCATCGCTACAATTCATTTGGTTTAGTTTCTGTATTCTGTTGATCTCAATCAATGTGAAGTGTTTTATTTATGTGTAGTCTGTCACGTCTTTGGATTTCAATAAATATTTTGTTGTTTGCTCATCCCGTATATGGATGCTTTCAAGCAAAGATTGTTTGTCCATACAGATGTGGCAACATAATTTTTGCAAATTCTTGCGTTTTTCTTCAGTTTTTTCAGGCGCCCACTTGAAATCCCTTGGCAAACAGATAGACAGACAGCCGCTTCTGTTTATTTGTCTGGTGAAGTCGGAGTATCCAACAAAAATCAGTAGGCAGCAACATGTTGAGCCTGCTGTCTGCCTCCCTCTGTATTATTTAGGTTTCTTCAAAACATTACATTCATATGAATTCAAATGTTTATGTTGGCTGTCTTCTGTTCCTTTTATATTCGTATCTTGATATGATTATTTGTTGTTGATTTAATAGGCTTTCATTCCCACCCCCCTTAGAAAAGATTTGCTGTCAGAATTGAAGTTTAAATTAAATTTAAATAATATTAAAAGAAATAAATTGTTAGCATAGGAATCACAAGTGGAATTGTGATATCTTATTCATTGAGTAATAACTACAAAGCGAAATGAGTCGTACGAAGAATGGAGAGCTTTCAAATGCAAGATTAAGGTCTGTTTACGGTAAAACTGCAAAAAATTTGCTGCACCCGTTATTTTTCAACGGTAAACATGTCCTGGCCAAGACACAAAATCCTTTACAAAATTCAATTTCATAACCTATATCTTATCCAAATTGAAATTCAAAGCTTTCCACTTGATATCGAATGAATTATAATTTAATATTGAAAAAAAAAAAATAGATCAATTAAAAATTAAAATGTTCATTTCTCATTGAGAGAAGATCAGTTGGAAATGACAATTTCCAGTTTATATAAAAAAAATATGGATTTTCTATCTAAGAATATTCTCTTAATATCGGGAAAAGGTTAATAGAAAATGCGAATTTCTCGTTTATATCGAGAAATTATCAATATAAAATGAGAATTTCCACTTAATATTAAGAAAAGCTCACTTGAAAATTATAATTTCTAGTTTACGTTGAGAAAACATCAATTAGAAATTATAATTTTTACTTTATTTGAGAAGACTTTAATGGGTAATGAAAATCTGTACTTAAAGGTTCAATTAGAGATGAGAATTTCTACTTTTTTTTTTGACAACATAATGATTCAAAATGAGAATTTCTACTTAATATTTGGAAAACCGCAATTCATAAAGAGAATTTCCGTTTAATATTAATATTAATTATTAATTTTTAATATTAATTAAAATTAATTGAAACTAAGAATTTCCAGTTTATAATGAAAAAATATAAAATGAAAATGAGGATGTACATTTGAAATTGATAAAAAATTTATTTGAAAATGAGAATTTGTATTTCATATTGAGAAAAGAACAATTCATATAAAGTATATTCATTTGAATTTGAGAAATTATCAATTGATATTGAGAATTGACCATTTGATACCAGGACAAAAACAGATGAATTTGACAGTTTAATATTTGAAAACGAGCAAATTTCATTTAATAATGAAAGTATTCATTGGATTTTGAAACATGAGCGGTTGCAAATGGAAGTTTCTTTTCAATAATATTTTGGAATGGTCGCAGACGGGGGTTAGCACCCTCGACTACCGTGCAGCACATGATTAAACCTACGGCTCGATACAACCATGGAATGTTTCTTTAAGCGGTGGCCACAGTCGGGTAGTCGACAAGTCTAGTTAGTGCTTCTTAAACTGACGTTCGGAATCGTCGTTAAGCAGTGGATCCCGTTCAATGAGCCTAAAAAGAGAATGCAAATAAGCTCACTAATAGGAAGAAGCTCGCCCATACCCCATGCATGGATTGTAAAGGAAACAGTTTTGGAATCTCCATCGAAACATCACATACGTGACAAAGTAATTATAGATGACATTTGTTTAGTTAAAATTAAACACAGCCCTATGGTCAAGATGTTGTTTCGATTATTCGGCCCAATTTCAGCTGATCGCTTTCAATCTCTAGCCAAGTCAGACTATGCGTTCAACTGACTGTTGATTCCACTCAGGAGCGTAGTTGTTGCGTTTAAATTGTCCTAAATAACGCAGGGAATCCGGACCATTACCGCCTCCAGTACCGTTAGTGCACGTCCGACCTCGTTTAAAATCGACAAACTACCCATAAATGAGTATTTTCGACAGAAAAGAGTTTACAGTACCCGTTTCAAGTCATTACTAAATTTGAACGATATTTTCCCCCATTAAAAGCATCGTTGAATCAACTCATAAATTTTTTTTTTCTAGGAAAAAAAGTATGGCTATTTAAATCACTGTAACCTAAACACAAATGAATGAAATATCTTGAAATGCTGCTTTTTGTTTCGCTTCTGGTGTGTAGGTTGGTATCTATAAAAAGTAGAATTATTCAATTTGCAGGGAAATTGGACAGCACATATAGACCAGAGTACATCTGTGTGTTACTTATAGGCCTCTATAGCTTCTATTCTACAGCAGTGAAATTTTAGCAAGTTAATTCTTTTATGCCTAAGTTGGTTTGAAAAGTACAAAAGTACATATAGTGAAATGATCCCCCTTTGTATTACTTTACAGACCATCCCAGGTGCCTTAGGAACAAATATTCCAGATTGAGGTCTATCCAATTGTGATGAAAATTTGAAAGTATGTTCCTTTAATGTCTCGGATAATGTGTGTATATTTGTGTAGCGGTTAATTATCTTTTATACAATTTTGAAGAAATTGTGCCAAGTAGTTCCTCTGAGAGATTTTGTAAAATTGTAGTTTCTATGAAAAAGTTGGCAAATCATATCAATAAAAATGAGTCACACTCCAGTCTTGCATTGTATTGAATAATTTATAAATATAGAAATTAATAGCTGGCTGTATGTAGACGACTATATTGTTTATTCGGCTATGACGAAATTTTTTACTTAATCGTTTTTAGTTTGAAGCTATCAGATCTTTAAGGGGTCCCGGAGGTCTATAGCTTTTAAAAAATCGATTTTTTTTTGATATTTCGAAAGTATAGGCTTTTAAGAATATTCTGTCAAACTTTTGGAAGGATATTGTCAGTATTTTTGATTCTACAGCAGTTTTAGCAGGTGGAGTCTGATTCGTCACGCGGCGGCATCAATGGCCGCATTGTTCGTCGCGCCGCAACTGTTCCGGCCCTTCTCGAAAATGTGACCTTTTGTATATATAAGATTATTTGCTACTATTATTATTATTACCATTATCATTATTTTGGTGCTGGAATCGCTGATTAACTATAAGTATTTAAAATTTCTGAAATGTTGAAAATATCCACTCTCAAAACTTTAAACTCAATTATCTCAAAACTACTTTTTTTCGGCCAAAAAAAGAAAAAAAACTATTCAACCGAATCGTCTGAAATTTTAATATGTTGTTTACAACATCAATGGCTATCGCCCGTACTAGAATCATATTATTATTTCAATTATTTCGTATTTTTTGATTAAATAACTGAAAAAAAACCGATTTTTAGTGTCAAATTCAAAACCGCGCCATTTTGTCAAAATGTTTTTTTTTTTTTTTTTGTTCTAGTACGGGACACAGCTACAGTCATACCGATTATTAATTTTTTTGGTTTTTGTGTTTCAAATAAATAGAAGAGCCAAAATGGACAACACCGTCCAGGCCCAATTTTTCGGGAGGATCAACTTTAGCGTCATTTTTAAAATTAGTAAAATTGAAAAAAATAATTTTTTTTCATTTTTGCATGTAAAAGAAGTTAAATAAAAAGCATAAAAAATTTAAATCATTATTAATTTTTTTTTTATTGTAAAAAAAATTCCTGAAAATACTCTAAATTTTCGAGCTCTAGACCACCGGGATCCCCTAAACTAAAATATTTAATATACCAGATTTTGCTTGTTAGACGTTAATATTTCTACCCAATGAAATAATCCTACAACGTATTTCAGCCGTGTCCGTCAATAATTTATCCAATATTTGGCAGGTTAGAATCTCCCCTTATCTGGCATATCTACTAATTCTCCGCTTCAGACAGTTTTATAACTTTCTTTTTAGACTTTTGCATTTTTTTATCCCAAAACTCAATTTGATACTTTAATTGGCCATTAATCTCACTTTTGCCAGCGACTATAAATCATTACAATTGACTTCGCTACATAAACAAAAACAAAGTGCTTTAAACTTCCCGAGAGTAAAAATCAGTTGGGGAGAAAAACAGGACTAAACATAAAAATATTGGAAAACGCTTTCTAAAGAAATGTATGTAAAGAGAAATTCATATATCTATGTATACATATGTATGCGTAAATGTATGAAGGCTCAACAAAATAACGCTAAAAACAAATAGAAATATTGTAGAAAACACAAAATCTGACATAAATTCACATCAACATAGTTGAACACATACATAGTCGTACATACATACAAATTTACACAGCCAATTTATAACAACATAAATTAATGGTTCTTTGGAATGGCCAAGGAGGATCATATGATAACTACGTACTCTGAAAAAAAACCATACTGAGTTTGGATTGGAAACATACTCAACATAAATAAACCTAATATACCCACTATTAAAAAAATGTTTACTTGAAACGACTAAATGAAACCTTAATTAACTAAATTTTACTTGATTTGAGTTCGCATGGAAAAAGTACGCACTTGAAATAAGTACGCAAATTTCCCCGAATAATTTCCTTAATTATTTTGAGGAAGCAGATCAACTTTACTGGACGTTTTGTCGACACTTTGAATTTGTTTGTTAGCAAAATTGCCGGAAAGGAGTCGGTGAAACCAAAATTAGGTTTGAAAAGCTGTTACGGCGTTGATATCGTAAAAGATATTATTCACATTTTTATCATTTTCGCCTCTGTCGAAGAGAAACTGTAAAATGTTCTTGTATCCATTTTTGATGGATTTGGATTTGGACACCAATTTGCTGAGCTGGGTGTCGAATTGAGGTGGATGGAGTTTGAGCGATATCATCACGTACAGCTGCGACATTTTCGGTCGATCGACCTGGTCGAAGACGCGTTGTTGTCTTTACATCACTAACAGATCAAGTTTTGGCAAATTTATCCATTAATCTTTTTACAGTTGACTCCTTTGGATCATTATTGTGACCCCAAATTGATCGCAATTTGCGAACTGTAGCCGCAAAACTTTCACCATTTTGATAAAACTATTTCACAATGAGAATGCGTTGTTCATTCGTGTAGCGCTCCATTTTTACTAACCTCGCACCTTCTACTAGCAAACTATAACGATTGCTCGAATGTCAAATAATGGCGCTTCGAATGACGCCAAATTTAAATCTTGCGTTTTTGTTGGGACAGCCTTTACTTTTCTTTTACTATACAGGGTTGCCCATATTCGACGGACCCATGTTTTTTAAAAA
>JAHXMU010000760.1:287362-306019 GCA_019455685.1 Philornis downsi
ACAAAAGCAACAGTAACAATAAAACGCGTTTATAATTCCTTCAGGTATTCCAAAACGGAAGCAATGATGAATGGCTGAAAGAAGGTTCTACGTTGAGGTTGGTTCCCGCATAACTTAAAATCAGTCAACAACTTACGGAACGGACGAATTACTGCCACCAAGCCAATTTTATTGTGGAGTTTGTTTGTGTTATTGTTAAGGCAAAACTAAAATTAAGTTACTAACAATGAGGTGAGAGGCAAGCTGCAGAAATATCGTAAGAAGGGGCGTACAAACAAGAAAAAAAACTACTCTAATCCTATTCTACAAAAGATGCCTTAAAATAGTTGGGAGCACACGGCATCATTTTTATAGGAAAAGTTTTATTCCAAGAGCAGACTTTTAGGTTCATTTTAACTCCCACAGATCTTTTGTGACCGGCAGTGGTGCGATAGTTAGCACACGTGACTATCGTTTTCATGATCGCGGGTTCAATCCCATATACAACCACCTTTTATTAATTGAGTTGATGTCACCTAGATGTGTCTGACGAACACTGGGAGTATTAGACCAATCTACAAGTCTAGTAAACGCTTTAACTGAGGTGAAATTCTGAATCGTCCTTAAACTGTAGGTCTGCCTGAGTGAATCTAAAACTCACTGAATGTAAGAAGCCCTCTCATCTCATTCATGGGGTGCAAAGGAAATTCAGTGTTAGATCTTTTTTATATACCTCTAATGAACGATAAATACAACTTTTGATATGTTATGTTTTTCTTAGCAAACAATTTTGTTAAATTACAAAATGTAGACAAATACTACTAATCCATACGAAAATCCTGTAAGAAATTTATGATTTACAATGAAAGCATTGAAAAAAACCAAAAATAGAAAAAAAATCGAGAATTACTTCGAAAAAAGACTGTTGGATATCTTAATTCCACGAAATCCTTTCGTGACATACTACGGTATTTAAAAAGTAATCTTCTTCTTCTTCTTCTTAGGTGGCGACTGGAATAGACATCCTTATCTATTATACGCCGCCCATAGAAAATAATTCCAAGTGCTTCGATCTTCTGCGCTTCTCCTCCATTTCGTCATACCAAGCTAAAAAGTAATACTAATTTCAATTTTGTTCGGTAAGTCTTTATTAATACTTCCATCGCTCTCAAAGTATTCCCCCCTCTGGACACAATACTCGTACACTCTTTTTCCAATCCTCGAAGCATGTCAAATAGCTACTCACTTTTCCGTATGAACTACAGAGCTCGCTGCAATTCATGTTGAATCTCGTCATTCAACTCAAAACGGGCCAAAGACTTTTGAGCTTAGGAAACGACCACGACTCACGCGATACTAAACCCAGTATGGAACAATATTAGGTGAATTTTTGGCGAAAAAAATACTCAGAACAAAGAGCCAATGAAGTGCGAAATGACGCATAATTGTGGCAGAAAAACCAAGAATTATATGCACACAAATTCGGTCACTTTTCGCAAATAGCCTTACTCAAATGGGGTATTAACACTCAAATAACATTCCTTATTGACAGTGCGGCTCGTGCGGATGAAACTCATAATGCACAATTGATTTTTGAACGACTCTGGCGCGATCTTTTTGATCTTGTTTCATTTTTACTCGATTGATCAGTCAGTTGTTTCAGGATGGTAAGCATAGATCCAAGTCTCTTCTCCCGTAATAATGGATTTTATAAACTGCTGAGGGTTATGCCTTTGAAAATTGTAAAGCATCTGGTTCTTTCAAAAGAAAAACTGAATGTTTTTGATACCAAACTAGTTCTGACGCCCAAAATCATTTTTTTTTTAAATGATTGTTGACTAAACCGCTTGAAACCGCTTGATATTATCGGCAAGGTCCCTAATTGTCAATCAATGGTTTTTTGGGCATCGAATCTCGGTTTTGTTAGGCATTGAATTGATATGAAGAACACTGTAGCGCGCCCAGACAATTTGCATCGACAATTTACATTAATTTTCTTTTTGTTTGAATCTACGAGAACACAGAGCTATTAAACTCCATTATTATTGTTGTTATCAAATTTCCCCCAAACTTTTCGATCTGGGCAACAGTATTGCAACAAATTCAATGTAAGGAAAAATTTCCACCATGCGCATTCTGTAGTTTCTTCGAGTATGTAATTAGGCTTATTGGCCAATAAAAACAGAAATATTTTGTAAAAATAGATTTCTTCGTAAAAGCTCGTTTTACGTTACATTTACTGAAATTATTCTGTCGCCACCTATAGTGCATTAATTGTACTATCGTACAAACAATCGAGCGTTACCACAGTTTCATTCCATTCCCACAATATATTGAATTTCGTGCGCACTTTGCATTGATATATTATTTTTGCCATTGCGTGTAATGTCTCAAATCAATCCCTCCATTTGATTTGTGAAGACACGCAATGCACCATCTCGCTTTACGATGGGCAAAAGAAATGTGTTTGCAGTGTAACTGGTTGTACGTCACCCATTTATGGTGGCATCAAAAGAAAGTCAAAGGAATCGTGATGCGAAGTAACAATCTCGAGATATGTCAAGGGAAAATGAAAGGAAAAGTAAGTTAAGTAATCTGGAGCGTTCATTCCATTGATGGCAATGGATGGTGGATAACAAGATGGCACAAGACCAATCTAGTGCAATCGCTTATAAAAAAAAACAGTGAGTTACTGACTACAAAAGGTGACGAGATTGACAGTGATATTGCTGAAAATTGTGATGTTGCTACAAAATGCTGTTGCTAATGTTATGTCGGAGTAGGCACAGCAGCCTCTTAATGACATTAGTGTCGGGTTTTAGTATCCGAGAGAATATCTACACATTCCTCCTCCTTCTTCTCCTGTTCTTCTTAACTAAAAAGCTTCACAATGGTAGCTTGATTGTCAACAATATTTCCATTACAATCAATCGCTTTGAAAACGTATTGAAACCGTTTCCATTCATAAGGAGGAAGGTAGAGAGCAAACACTTTGTTTCGCCTTATCTTTCTGATCTCATTTCAATTTACATTTTAAAGTGACTTCACACGTCCCCCTCCTCCTCCTTCCTCATTGGGAGCAGCGAATATGGCACCCTGGAGATTTTCGTATTCATACTAATATGTTAATTGTTATAGAGCTGGCGTTCAATGGTATTGCGAGAAAAATGCGATAACTGAAGATGGCGTTAAAAGTATTATGCAAATTAGTTTCACTTTGATCTCAAACAAAACAGAAACAGAACCAACATCAACAACGTCAAACAGCAAACAGATATGGAATACTCGAAGTAAATGCTAATTCGCTAAAGTAAATTACGCTCAATTTCAAAGGGAATTTTTAGAAGTATTTTTCCAGGATATGCTACTTTACTTCGTTTATAATAATTCGTGGGATGAACTAAAATTACCATTGCCAAATATAACACAAAGAATATTTAATGAACTAAAGGAATTTGAAAAGAGATCATCCCAGAAGAAAAGTTTGTTAAATTAAATCATAACTAAATGTTAACACTTGCAATAAGAATTGTAGCAGTTTCATGGAAACGAGAGAAAATTATGACTGCCAGCAAGTGAAATAGGAGAGATCAAAACAAGACCAAATTGCTAACTTACTGACTTGGATAGACAATTCTTAATCTATCATAATGTATGGATTTTAAAAGTAACTCCAAGAATTATTTCAAACAGATTAGTGGTCATCTCTTCCGTGTGGCCCTTCAAGCTTGTTAACGCAGATTTTTCGCTCCAAAGCTGTCTCGTCTATTTACACAGCATGAACTAATCAACGCATTTGCCGGTTTCTGAACCGCTTAAGTGCATCAGCGTTGGCATGTAATGCATGCTGTCAATGATTCATATGAATCATCAACTAAACTACACACAATAGGGGTACATGGGAAATGGGCATAAGCTTCAGTTGCTCTTGAGAAAAATACTAAAAAAAATCGCCTATTTGGAAAAGTCGCTAAATTATAAAAATACCCGGAACTTGCAAACGGAGATTCCAATCATGACCTAATTTATTCCAGGCGATGACGTTTACACAGCACTAATAAATCGATATCCAATGAATGATATTATTTTGCAAATTCGTAAGTGGTCACGAAATAGCAAAAATCACCAATTTAAAAATCGCTAGAAAGCAAATGCGGCTACAATAAATTTTTTAAATAATTTTTGATGCCATATGAATGTCATCGCTTGATAAAGACTCCCGGGTAAATCAAATATTGTAATATTTTCACGACTGGATAGTCCATTTCTTAGCTATTGTTTTATTTTTATTATGGCAATTTTTTAAATTGGTATTTTTTTTTCACTATATGGCCATCTCTTTATGTAAAGGACCTCCTGTGGAGACCTCATATTGCGTTAATTTTGTGATCGGACGCTTCATTTCATAATTATTGCTATATTTTTATTATAGCAATTTTTAAAATTGGCGATTTTTTTCACTACATGGCCACCTATTTATGTGAAGGGCATCGTCTGGTATAGGCCTCCTGTGGAGACCAAATATTGTGTTAGTTTCATGATTGCACGCTTCATTTCCTGGTTATTGTTCAATTTTTATTATAGCAATTTTTTTAATCATTAATATCCAAGTATGGGCCGGTATCCTGATGTTGTAAACCTCCTAAGTGAATCGAGAAATAGAGAGACACTATTTTCAAATTTATGTGAATAATAACAAGATATTATGTATTTTCTGTGATCGTCAAAAATTTGAAAAACGAATAGGCAAATAAAGAAGAAGAAATCATAATTAAAAGCTCCATTTTCGAGATACGGAAATTTTTGTATGTTCAGAGTGGGTAAATAGGAAGTTGCCTTCGGCATCCTGATACGGTAGAAACTATGTGAGGCCATGTCCGTTTGAAATTGGGTTTGAAATTCCCGAAAACCTTAAACGATATGTTTTTGACACGACTTGTACCAACTTTAACAAAAGCCATTTATTACTCCACTCTTGTATGCAGACGATATAGACATTGCTGGCAGAAAACTGCAGAATGTTACTGCAGCCTTCTCAAGCATTGAGAAGGAATCAGCAAAAATTTGTCTGGTGATAAACGAGGACAAAACAAAGTTATTTGTTTCAACGAACAAAGAGTCTGCACGCTTGGGATCCTGTGTGAACTTTGACAACTATAAGTTTGGAATGGTGAATGAATTAATCTACCGCGGTTCTCTTGTAAACAAAACGAATGATGTCAGCATGGAGATAAAGAGGAGAGTATTCCTTGCTAATAAATCTTACTAAAGGAATTAATGATAAAGCCCTGTCCCGCAAACAAAAATCAAATTGTACCAAACTTTGGTTTTACCTGTCTTGTTGTATGACGCAGAATTCTAGATTATGGTACAAGCGGACGAATTAGCGCTGGGAGTCTTCGAGAGGAAAATACTCCGGATATACTATGGACCCATCATCGTTTACTGGAAGTATCAGCGTTGCATGAATTATGAGCTATATAAGCTACATGCCGACATCGACGTAGTCCAGCGCATAAACATACAGCGATTGCACTAGTTGGGTCACTTTGTGCGGATGGACCCTAATGTTCCAAAGCGAAAAGTTTTCGACAACGAACTCGATGGACGGCGTAAAAGAGGCTCGTGGTGTGAGGAAGCTGGCTCGTGGTGACTAATTGGAGATGAAGCGCAAAAGACCGAAGTGTTTGGAATTATTTCCTACATAAGGCGTTTAAAATAGGGTGACTTTTTAAGATTTAAGTTTTTCAGGTTGGCAGCATTGGTTGGTAATGGCGGCCAAACGTCATCTGTCAAAGTGAAAAGTGTACAGTATACTCTGCCATTTCATCATGGAAAAACTAACAAACGAGCAACGATTGGAAATCGTTGAAATTTATTATCAAAATTCCTGCTCTGTGACAAATGTGCGCCGTTTGATACGACCATTTTATGGTCGTCATAATCGACCTGCTGAAACAAAAATTAGTGCCGTTATCTCCAAATTTCATACCAAATTTACATTGTTGGACAAAAAACCATCGACTCGCATGCGTAGAGTGTGTACTGAAGAAAATATTGCAGTCGTAGCGACCAGCGTTAATGACGATCGTGAAATGTCAATTCGTCGCCGTTCTCAGCGATTGGGCATGTGTTACTCTATCACAAGGAATATTTTTTTTACCCCAATTCCATGAGTTGAACTTGGTTGAAATGTGGTTTCATCAGAACGGTGCAACATGCCACACTGCTGGTGAAACAATGGATATGTTGAGGGCTGAATTTGGTGAGCAGCTTATCTCTCGATTTGGCCATGTGAGTTGGCCCCCCAAGATCTTGCGATTTAACGCCTCTTGATTATTTCTTGTGAGGTTATGTCAAGTCGTTAGACTATGTGGACAAGCCGAACACTATTAAAGCCTTACAGGATAACATAACATGCGTTAGTCGTGGAATACAGGCCGAAATGCTCGAAAAAGTGACGAAAAATTGGACCTTCCGAATGGAGATTTTGAGACGGAGCCGCGGACAACATTTACATGAAATGATCTTTAAAAATTAAATGACAAAAACCAATTTATTGATTCCAATAAAAAATTTTAATGTATGATGCAAATTTGAGTGTTTTATTCGATTCTTAAAAAAAAACTACGGTTAAAAAATCACCCTTTGGATAAGGATGTCGGTTCTAGCTGCCACATAAGAAGAAGAAATACGAACCCCTTTAATGCACAAATATTTCCACATTTTTTCTCTTATGACCCACTACACGATAACGATCTCATTCGTTTCTAGTACAGTTTCTAATATGCTGATCAGGGCATAGCAAATCTACCTTCTAAAATTCTTTTGTTTCACTTACTATCCCTTGCTAAACCCAAACTGCAGAGAAATACTGACACGCCTTAACAAAAAGGACCTAACAAGAGGTTATCATAACCACCTGAGATCCAGAAGAACTCAATTACCATAAACGATATTACGCTTTATTTATATCGATACTATTGTCAATGCCTATCGTAATTTGATTCGCAGATTTATTTCATTTCCCAATTTTTTTTTTTTATTTCCTTTCATATATTCAATCCAGTAATATTTAATAATTCATGCTTTCCATCCGGCATACTCTACATCATATTGTCTACTTTCACGAGATTTCAACTAGTTTTTCAATTTTCTCTTTATCTGTTTTAATCCTTTCTGATCCCGGCTGTAACAAAAATGCTGTTGTGTCATGACATTTCAAAAATTCAATTTCTCTGAAAACAAGCTCTTCAAATATTATGACAGCATTATGTCACAAAACTCTATTGCAAATTGAAATGAAAATCTTTAGAGAAAAAACAACAACACAAAATAACATGAAGTAACAAGCATAGAGCTTAATCCCGCTATTCATTTCTGAAGGATAATTACGGTGATGACGACGACGACGATGATGATGATGATGATGATGTATGGGAATGATAGCCGGATAACCACCGCCTCATTAAGGATGCCAAAGGATCGAAACGTAATCATTAAATCATGAACATCTGCCACGAGTTAAGGACTTGGGGGAAAAAGGTGTTGCAAAACATACTTACATACTCGTATAAAGCAAGCATACCAAGCGACTGCCATGCTAAAATTCCCATCCATCCATGATATCCTTGATATTAGTTGATTGCAAGGACATTATGCACTTTTTGTGATAATCATATTAATATAGAAAGGACGGTGAATAGTTTTTGAAATAAATCTCAATGAGTTTTTTGCATTCACGTTATGGATTCAGGGCACAAAAAAAAAGTCATAAGTCAATCAATAGAATAGCCCGACAACACACAGACACCCTGTCTAATTCAATGGGAATTAAGGGTGAGTGAGTGAATGGATTGTGAGTGAGTGCTTGATGGCAATATGAGTGTCATCAGCAGCAGCATCAGCACCCGCACCCATAGCAGCAATATCAGCCCCAGCGCCAATCCAAATGAACTGAAGTGGCTGCAGTGCTTACGATGACCGTTGGGTATTCGGTTGGCTAAACATTTGAATGGATCCGCTGAATGAATGAATAGTTTTTGGTCGATCGGTTGGTTGGTGGGTTCGTTGATGTCATGGATGGCCATGATTTGATAAGTGTCTATTGAATGGTATGGATTTCATTGATTTAAGTGCCTTCTCCCTCCCTTACTTCGTCTGCTGATGCTTCCTGGGCACTCTTTGAATGCAGTGTGTGTGTGTGTGTGTAGTTTTCCATGTTGAGGGTGCGTAGGGGGGTAGGAAACTACTGCAACCACTCAGTGTCAAATAATATTTCAAGTATTTTTTTTTTTCGATTTCACAAAAACTTTAGTGCTTCAAATTTATGCACATTGCGGCATAATACGGATTTAAAACAACAACAAGAGCACTAACAAAAAAAAAATCATCAAACATTGATAGTTTTGCAACTGAGTAGCTGCAACGCTCTGTTGCACTTACATTCAGATACAACCCATGACAGTGTGATATGATATTGAATGCTATAGGACAGCTTATGACGGCACAGTGGATGAAAACTTAATGCTATTCCTCTCCAAATTCTTCGACATATGATGTTCACTTTAATAGACTCAAAACCCAGCAGCAACGATCGTCTTTACACTGTTATATTCTATATATAGAAACATCTGCTCCTCAAAAATTTTTCGACAGCGAAAGCTGTGGAAGAAGCATGTACTCCTAACTATACAATCTTTCGTGTGAATCCAACGATCATTAGCCCAATGGTCACAAATCCCATGAAAATAAGTCTATCCCTCTTAAAGAAAAATTTTCTCTCGTTGAAAATCAATAAATCTCCTGGACACGATAAAATAACAGCGAAAATGATTTCAGAACTCCCCCACAATATCCTCAAATTAGTTTTATTTATATTTAATGCTATACTACGAATTGCATACTTTCCCCGATCATGGAAACTGTCTGAAATAATAATGACCCCAAAAAAATGGAAAGGAACTGTCACAAATTACATCCTATCAACCCATAGGTTTACTCTCTATTTTATCTAAACTGTTTGAAAAGATCTTTCTCCAAATTTTGTACCCCCATATTGAAGCAAGCCATGCAATACCCATGCATCAGTTTGGGTTTCGTAAGGGTCATGGAACGATAGAACAAGTACACCGTATAGTAACCCAGACCGGAAAAACATTCGAAGATAGGAAATATTACTCAGCTCTTTTAACAAAGTGTGGGCCTTATTCACAAAATAGTCTCTTTTCTACCGACAAATACCCAGAAGCTGCTGGAGAACTATCTCTTTGATCTTTGATCTTTTGTAGCAAAATCGAAGGACTCTGTTTCAACTCAAAGAAAAGTTTCAGCAGGAGTTCCCCAGGGCAGTATATTGGGCCCTAAACTATATACCATCTATACCTCTGACATGCCTGTTCATTCCCTAATTCAAACATCAATTTTCGCTGATGACACTGCATTCTTGAGCATTAGCACTTGCCCATTAATGGCTTCTAGACAACTGCAGTCTCATATACACACATTTGAATCTTGGCTCGAAAAGTGGAAGATAAAAGTAAATGCCGCTAAGAGTGTACAGGTTACATTCTCTCTTAGGCAGAACAATTGCCCAGCCCTCACTATTCACGGTAGTACCATAACCATGTTAACCGTTCATAACCATGTTAAATGTTTGGGTATTCACCTTGATCGAAGTCTCACCTGGAAAAATCTCATTGACTCAAAATTCATACAATTGAAATTAAAAATGGCTCAACTCCACTGGCTTATTGGCTCCCAGTATGCTGTCAGTTTGGAAAATAAAATCACCATCTACAAAACCATATTGAAGCCAATATGGACATACGGCATCCTGTTGTGGGGAACGGCATCGGCTTCTAAATAAGCTACAGAGAAGACAATCAAGAATACTGCGCCAAATTTGTGGTGGCCGATGGTATATTAGGAATGATTATATACACAAGGATGTAAACATTCCTATATTTCCGAGGAAATAAGAAAATTAAGCAGGTCATATATATCGAAGTGGTCCTCCCACTTAAACCCACTTGCTCAAAACTTTCAACATTTTCCCGTTCATTTTCCCGGCAAAGAAGAAAGGACACGATAGACTTGGTCCGGTGATACAAAGTTCGGCTCACCAAAAATAAGATCCGGCAATGGCAGGATACTTTAGTTGAAGATAGGATTAAGATTTGAATACTTATTGCAAATCTCAAAAGAAAAATTCAATAAAGAAAATGAATGGACAAAAACAAAAAAAAAACAGCGAAAGCAATCTTCCAAATAAAATTCCAACGGATGTTCGACATGTATCAAGAAAACTTTATTATAGCAAAAATATGTCTCTTAAAAATAGTTGTGTATAAAAAATATTTCACAAAAGATTTTCTCCGTAAACTCTTGCAGTCGAAGAAAACAGTTCTCAAGAATTTTTTCTTTAAAGAAATGATTCCGGACAAATTCTCCACTTAAAACACAAATATTTCTATACAAAAAACTGCATCCGCAGAAAATATTCTATCGCAAAATGTATATCTCCAAAAGCTTTTCCTACAGTAATACTTTCTTCTCCAAGAGATGTTCTACAGAAAAAATGTGACTTTCGAAATATTTTTAGTATCAAAATTTGCTGCCTGAAGATATTGCTTCTAAACATTGGCTTCAGAAAATACGATTTGTTTAATTTTTCAGAAGTAGAAATTTCTTAAAGTAAAATTTTCTTCAAAAAAATTACATTCTCAATAGAATTTTCTACAAGAACTTTCTCTTGAGAAAATAACTTCTACAAAAACTGAGTTATTTAAAACAATTTCATACATAGAAAAATGTGTCTCTTCAGAAAATTTCCTAAAGGAAAATCAACAACATTTTCGCTGGAAAGGTTAACAACTATAAATAATATCGCGCAGAAAAACTATGTTATGGTGTCTTAGAAGACAACTTTTCATATAGGAAAGTGTCTTTAAAGTTAACTTTTGACATAGAAAATTGTCTTGGGAGACAACTTTCACATAGAAAAGTGTCTTGGAAGACAAATTTTCACATAAGAAAGTGTCTTAGCAGACAACTTTTCTTATAGAAAGTGTTTGGAAGAAGACAGCATTTCATATAGCAAAGTGTCTTCGAAGATAACATTTCGTATAGAAAAGTGTATTGGAAGACAACTTTTCACAGAGAAAAGTGTGTTGGAAGACAACTTTTCACATAGGAAAGAATCTTGGAAGATAATTTTTCACATAGAAAAGTGTCTTGGAAGAAAACAGCGTTTCATGTAGCAATGTGTCTTGGAAGACAACTTTTCACATAGAAAAGTGTATTGGAAGACAACTTTTCACATAGGAAAGTGTCTTGGAAGTAACTTTTCACATAGAAAAGTGTGTTGGAAGACTACTTTTCACATAGGAGAGTATCTTGGACGGCTACTTTTCACATAGAAAATGTCTTGGAAGACAACTTTTTGCATAGAAAAGTGTCTTGGAGGACAACTTTTCACATAGAAGTGTCTTGAAGAAAGACAGATTTTCATATAGCAAAGTGTCTTAGAAAATAACATGTCATATAGGAAAGTGTGTTGGAACAAGACAACATTTCTTATAGCAAAGTTTTTGGAAAGCCAACTTTTCATACAAATAAATATATATTAGAAGACAAATTTTCATATAGAAAAATGTTTTGAAAGACAACTTTTTCGCATATGGAAAAGTTTATTGAAAGATGTCTTTTTACATATAGAAAACTATGCTGGAAGACACCTCTTCACATGCAAAAACGAATTGGAAGATAACTTGTCACATATAAAAACACTTTGGAGGACAACTTTTCATACAGAAAAGTGCTTTGGAAGACCATTTTTCTTATAGTGAAATGCCTTCGAAGTCCTATTTTAATCTAAAAATTTCTTGAAAAATACATTTACATACAGAAAAGTGCCTCGGAAGATACCCTTTCGTATAAAAATGGGTCTTGGAATATAACTTTTCACATAGATGTTAATCTTCGAAAACACGTCTTCATATAGAGAAGTTTCTTATCTAATAAAGTGTCCTAAAAGACGACTTTTGATAGAGAAATGCATCGTGCGAAATATCTTTTCATATAGAGAAGTATTCTGGAAAAAATTTTTCTATATAGAAAAGTGTCTTGGATGACAACTTTTCAGAAAAGTGTTTGGGAAGACGCCTTTTTGCATAAGAAAAAGTATCTTGAAAGAAAACTTTTCGCATAAATAAAACTGTTTTAGAATAAAATTTTTATTGAAACATACCATTTTATTTAAAAAAAAAAAAACAAATAATTTAGAATACACTTCTTCGTATAGACAAGTGTGTTGTCCAGAAAATTACCTGGAAGGCACGATAGAAAGGTGTCTTAGAAGATACTTTTTTGAATAGAAAAGTATCTTAAAAGACTCTGTTTTATATAGAAAACTGTCTTGGAATGGATATAAAGAGTTGTACAGGAAAATATCGTTCGTATAGAGAAACTTGTTACAAAAACTATTTTCATACAGTAAAATGTCTTTAAAAGTCACATTTCAGTAGTGAAAATTATCTCGGAAGACACCTTTTCGTATAGAAAAAATAAAAGAAACATTTCGTGTGGAAGGGTCTTTAAAAATACTTTTTCATATAGACGGAAAAGGGCTTGGGAAAGCAGAATTTTATATAGAGAAGTGGCTTGGAAGACAACTTTTCATATAGAATAGTGTTCTTAAAGACAACTTTTTACATTGAAATATGACCTGTATTGAAAAAGAACTGCCATTTGCAACAAGCCACAAAATTTCAGACCGATGAATAATATGGCAGACTATAATTTAATACGTTAAGTTTTTCTGTATAGAAAAAGTTTTGCCAACAACTTTTGCTGCATCACACTGCAAAGAAAAAAACACATCCCAAGATACTGTGCATACCCATATTGCCTTTGTCCTGATGCAAACACGGTAAGGACATGCAATTCTAATACCACTTGTTTTGAATTCTCAAATGGAATTATGTTCGGCACCTTGTTTAACATTGTTTTCACATTTTTTTCTTTATTCTATTGTTTTGATGGCCCAAGTGTTGATGGCACAAAAAGAAACGTATTCAATTTACAAAGCGAATGCATTTGACATTTGAGAGGAGTGCATAAAGTTTTGTGAGAGCGAATATTACAGGGGAATGTGACGATGGCCGGGAAGACGAGAAAATTTAACTTTAAATTTAAATGACAAGACAAATAATATGGGAATAACAGTTGCACAAAAGCAAAATTTGATTAAATTTGTAAAAGTTATTATAATTACACATAATTCTACGAACTTAATAAACAGAGTATTTCGAGGATTGCAACGAGTATCACTGATTTTGAAATTGCGTCCTTCCACAGCCTTCCACAGTAGAATAGTAATCTTATCGTTGAAATGCTTTAACTCGTAATTTTCCAATATCTGTTTCTTGTCTGATTGTTGTATAGCATTTCCGGAGACACATTCCTTATGCATCTTAAGTTTATTGAATGAAATGTTAAGAAAATCGCAAGTAAAAAACCAAAAGCCCAATTCATTACTAACAATGTATTCTGAAGTACACAGATGTTCTGATTCGTCGAAATAGCATAGGTCTCGCCAGTGAATCGAAACGCTTATTGCTTCAAATGTAAGGCACTCTCCTTTGTTTAGTTCATGGAATGAAAGTATTTTTTTTTTTAACTTCAAACTGGCGAGACCGTCTTAACTTGCTAGTCAGCAGTCATACTGAATTATCCATCGCCTGGACATTTAAAAAATTTCACACACTTTCAGAGTAAGCTCTCGAAATTTGTCATGCAATAAAACATGGCATGAGCAAACATTTATTACAGGATCAACAAGTTTTGAAGGTTTTCTTAAACCTTCTTAGAGTCCAAGAATCTGCTTAAAATTTATGACATTTTCCTTTCTGATAAATAGTGGAATTTTTTTGTCCTCATTTTCAGAATGGTAAAATAAATCCTACATATTTTCCATAAAAGATCATAAAAGTGTATATGGCAGGTATACACTTTTATGATCTTTTATGGAAAATGTGTAGGGTTTATTTTGCCATTCTGAAAATGATGTCTTCGAAGTGTGGAAAAAACTACAATTTTGATTCCTAAAAAACGCAGTGTGAGAAAGAAGGTTGCTTCGAAAATTTACAGCATATTTTCTTCAGTCGACTTAAACAACGTTAAGAGTACAGGGTGGCTGATGAATGTAGTAATCAAGGTGTTGCCTTAAGATGTTGAAAGAGTTGTTCTTTAAACAATTACGCTGAAAGAGAATCTCTTTCAACTCTGTAAGGTGATGCAAGATGGTTTCTTATGCCAGAATTGTAGACAAAATTCTCCAATAAGCTGATTTCCAGACAAACCACAATTCTTTAGTTCTAGGATCTCTGGACTTTACGGCAACGAATTCTTTTCTATGGGGTTATTACAAACAAAGAAAATCAACAAATTTAGTAGTACTTTAAAGTAGCGCATTAGAACAATAATTGGGGAAATTCCCGCTGCAAAACCTCAAGGCAGTAATGAAGAACTTTTTAATACTATGTAGATATCACTTAAATTGCCATTACGTACGAAATACAATGTCATTTAAATGATCGCCCCTGGATTGGTTACAGCAGAGGATCCTTTTGAGGCAGTTTTCGTAAAAATATGGCCCAATGATTTCTCCAGGGCGTAATGCGCCCCAAATAGTCACTTTTTCCGAATACAATGGCTTTTCCACAATTACTTCTGGGTTCTCCGAGTCCCCTGTGCGATATTGCGGTTGTTAAACGATCCATATTCGTAAATCGCAAATCTTTCACTAAATAAATAACACTTAAGATGACAGGTATTTAACAGCTGACTGCCCTGCCAGACCGGCGGTTTTGAAATCAATACGAGGTGTGATCAAAAAATTACCATTATTTTCAATTTTTTCAAAAAATATTTATTTATTCATCAATAACTATCTTGTCCCCTTCAAAGTAATCTCCCTCAAATATAATAAACTTATGCCAGCGTTTTTTCCCAATCCTCGAAACACTTCTGAAACGCGCCTTTTGGTATCGCCAACAGCTCCTGTTTCGGTTTTTCTTTTATCTCCTCAATCATAGCAACAAAACGCTTTCCTTTCATCGGTGTCTTCAGTTCTGGGAAGTGGAAAAAGTCAGCGGCTGCCAAGTCCGGTAAATACGGTGGTTGAGGCATGATTGCGATTTGGGTTTTGGCCAAAAACTCACGCACAAGCATCGATGTGTGAGCTGGTGCATTATCATGGCGCAAAATCCATGATTGGTTTTTCTACAATTCTGTGCGTTTCTGACGAATTGCTTCGTGCAAACGGCTCATAACTTCAAGGTAGTATTCCTTATTGACCGTACGACCTTGTGGCAAGAATTCATGATGCACCACGCCATTGCAATCGAAGAAAACAGTGAGGAAAACCTTTACATTTGACCGAACTTGATGTGCTTTTTTCGGTATTGGCTTTTCTGGACGCTTCCATTGGGATGATTGGGCTTTGGTTTCAATGTCATAGCCATACACCCATGATTCGTCACCAGTTATGACCTTTTTGAGGAAATCTGGATCGTCATTGACGACGTTCAACAGCTCCTGAGCGATGTCCATGCGACGTTGTTTTTGTTCAAAATTTAACAATTTTGGAACACTCTTCGCTGCCGCACGTTTCATGCCTAAAACATCCGTAAAAATTGCCTGGCATGAGGCGAACGATATGCCAACATCATCAGCAACCTCTCTAATAGTGATTCGACGATTATCCAAAATCATTTTCTTCACTGCTTCAATGTTTTCATCGGTTGTTGAAGTGCTCGAGCGACCAGGACGAGCATCATAATTGACATCTTCTCGGCCTTCCTTAAATCGGTTATACCACAATTGAAGTTGTGTTCTGCTCATAGTAGACTCGCCAAACGCCACAATCAGCATTTCAAATGTCCTTGCATATTTCGTTTCATTTTGTACACAAAACTTAATATAGTTTTTTTGGTCCATTTTTTCGAATAGTAAAAAATTGAAGAGCTTACCAAAACACGACTAATCTTTTTATCTGTCAAAAACAAACTAACAATTCAAAATGGCTGATATTGTCAACATATATAACAGACACGTGTACCAACATAACAGAAAAAAAATGCAAAAATCGAACATACGTAACTCACAAAATTTTAAAATGACAGTTATTTTTTGATCACACCTCGTATGTATGTGACGAAAATGAAATTACATTAGTTTCTTAAATATAACAACATTCATCTCCGTTTTTAAACGATGTTTAGAATGTGAAAGAAAATTATCTTCTCGCGTTCTCTAAAAGACTGAAAGTGGGTGTCTGGTGCTTTGATAGGCTGTTTTTTAGAACAAACCAATTCACACACCGTTTTATGTTCTTTTCTGAGCCAGAAAATGTTGTGCTTTCAGATAATATTGCAAAAGTTTTATTAAACATAGCGTCTTTTTCCAATGCGGCTGTTACACATAAAATAGATTTTTCCTAGGTGTTCTATATTATAAATATGACATTCCGAACACTTCATATATAGTTGAAGCAGCTTCCACCGACCACGAAGTAGTTACTTTTTACTAGTTCGCAACTATTTCCACCTGAACCAGTTAATATATTATTAGTTCATGATCTGAAATTTCGCACTTCTTACTGGTTATGCATCAAATACTTGTACTGGTGGTCATTACTTAGTTTCTTTACAACTGATCCCCCTTTTACCAGTTCGCAACTAGTTCCATTCCAGACAGTTTATGTTTAACTAGTTCATGAACTAATGTTTTCTAGTTTCACATTTATTACCGCTTATGTATTAAATAGAAACAGAATCGAAAGTGAATGGTCAGATCGACCAGCAGATAAAGTAAGTTATTTCAATATGCTAACTAGTCTTTAGAACCAATTTTGTTGATATGACGATAATTTCACTGTTTGTAGTATAAAATTCTTAAACACGAGGCTAAATCAGCACGCTTTTAAATAACCCTAGCAAACCACTTTGCTCAAGTCTTTTAACTCCCTTGCCAGATCGCATAATTTGAATGGGGAGTAGACAAGAGCCAGCGCACAACTTGTTAAAGTGTTGCCAACGTAATCCGTTTCAACTTTAATTCAGTTTGCTTATTCTTAACCAGTTTTACTGTTACAATCACCAAGTTTTTGCATTTCTTGTGCATTTGTAAATTCCATGCTTCGTTCGGTCTAGAACGTTTTGTAAGGTTGGCTTCGAAAGTTTCTTTGCCACTTCCTTTCTTTTTTTGTTTTTTTTTTTTTTGGTTAATTTTCATTGCATTTAAGCATTTCCTCAGAGTACAAACCCAACAAAAGAAATGTTGATGCATAAACTTAAAAGTTTACTGTGCATTTCTATTTGTATGTTGTGCTTTCGGACGGCTCAGGAGGGCCATATGAGTGCAAGTGCGAGCGCAAGTAGTAGTAGTAGGAGGAAGTAGATCGTTCGTTGAAAATGTAAAGACAAAGTTTTAGTTTTACATTGAAAATTCTAGAGTTTGAAATCTTTTGCCTCATCGTCCTTTTTTTATTTAATAAAGTTTGTATATTGTCTAATCTTTTTACTCTCTTGCATTATTTAAGGCAAGTGAGAAATTTCTTTTATTGGTATTTCTTTAAAATTGCAGAAAATTGCATAAAACTTGTGAATAATTGAATTTTATGGAATTAATTTTTTGTTAATTAGCATAGTATTCTCGCCATGTTTCTTACATAAATATGAAATTTGAAAAATTGTGATGATTTGATGATATCGATAAATAAAGATCTTTCGTTAAACAATGGATAGTTTTCACAAAGATAAGATCAATATTACAGATATGACTCTAGATATGACTCTTACACCGTACAGTTAACCTAGAGAGAAAAAACTGCTCACCAACACTGAACTCCTTTAAATATCACTGGTATTAGTAAAAGAGTGATTTAAAGCGTGTAGTCACGCCACGTTATAATCGCTTATATCTCACACGTCACTCAAAAGCGATGTAATATAATATCAAGACCAAAAATCCCACAGACATTGGCCAATAAGCCTCTGGACCTACACTGAAAAAATTTTCTTCGTAAATGTTATGAATTCCTTCATTAATCCAATGAAATTCTTCATTAATTTTCAACCAAGAAACATTTCATTGGATCGATGAAACGAATTCATAGATTTTATGAAACCGAAACTTCTTTGGATTTATGAAAAACTTCATTGGATCTATGAAATCCTTTATAGAATTAATGAAGTTTTTTCATGGGACATTTTCATAGAATTTATGAAATCTTTCAATATAATAATGAAATATTTTCATTGCATTTATGAAAATTTGTTCATAATGTTTATGAAATTTGTTCATTACATTTATGAAATTTGTTCACACAATTTATGAAATTTTTCATATTCTATTCAGAAAATGGAGCCCATCCAAATGTCGCGCCATTTCGTTACAGTTACAATATTTTAAGCGGCGTCACTTTTTTCTTTAGCTAATCAAAAAAGAAAAAGGATTTTTTCATACAAATTTAGCATCACCTTTAGGTGGGAAAAATTTAAACTCACTAATGGCTTAGAGAGTACTATGGCCGCTCTTCTTCGTTGAAACAAAACGTCTATCAATGGTTTACTGATTTAAAACAGGATCGTACAAGCAATGTCCAAAAAGTAG
>JAHXMU010000760.1:306029-328722 GCA_019455685.1 Philornis downsi
TGATTTAAAACAGGATCGTACAAGCAATGTCCAAAAAGTAGCAATAACAGCAGGAACCATAAAAAATTCCAAAAATCGTTAAAAATGTAAACTCGCTAATGGCTTAGAGAGTGCTATGGGCGCCCTTCTACGTTAAAAGCAAAACATCTATCGATGGATTGCTGATGTAAAACAGAATCGTACAAGCAATGTCCAAAAAGTGGCAGTAACAGCAAAAAATATAAAAAATGCAAAAAATCGTTAAAAATTTAAACTCACTAATGGCTTAGAGAGTACTGTGAACGCTCTCTTTCGTTGAAAACAAAACGTTTACTGATTTAAAACAGGATCGTACAAGCAATGTCCAAAAAGTAGCAATAAACGCAGAAACCATAAGAAATTCCAAAAATCGTTAAAAATGTAAACTCACTAATGGCTTGAAGAGTGCTATGGGCGCCCTTCTACGTTAAAAGCAAAACGTGTATCGATGGTTTGCTGATGTAAAACAGGATCGTACAAGCAATGTCCAAAAAGTGGCAGTAACAGCAAAAACCATAAAAAATTCCAAAAATCGTTAAAAATGTAAACTCACTAATGGTTTAGAGAGTACTGTGGGCACTCTCCTTTGTTGAAAACAAAACGTCTATCAATGGTTTACTGATTTAAAACAGGATCGTACAGACAATGTCGATAAAGTGGCAGTAATAGCAGAAACCATGGCTTATGGCTTAGAGAGTACAATGGGCGCTCTTCTTCGTTCAAAACAAAACGTCTATTAATGGTTTACTGACTTAAAAGAGGATCGTACAAGCATTGTCAAAAAAGTGGCAGTAATAGCAGAAACCATAAAAAATTCCAAAAATCGTTAAAAATTTAAGCTCGCTAATGGCTTAGAGAGTGCTATGGGCGCTCTTCTTCGTTGAAAACAAAACGTTTGTTAATGGTTTACTGATTTAAAACAGGATCGTACAGGCAATGACGAAAAAGAGGCAGTAATAGCAGAAACCATAAAAATTTCCAAAAATCGTTAAAAATTTCAACTCGCTAATGGCTTAGAGAATGCTATGGGCGCTCTTCTTCGTCGAAAACGAAACGTCTATCTATGGTTTACTGATTTAAAACAGGATCGTACAGGTGATGACGAAAAAGAGGCCGTAATGGCAGAAACCATAAGAAATTCCAAAAATTGTTAAAAATTCAAACTCAATGGCTTAGAGAGTGCTATGGGCGCTCTTCTTCGTTAAAACGAAACGGTTATCAACGGTTTGCTGATTTAAAACAGGATCATACAGGCGATGACGAGAAAGAGGCAGTAATGGCAGAAATCATAAAAAGTGAAGATATACTCGTAAGAGATAACTGATATCCTAAAGGTGTATCAAAAAGCGTATGAAATTTGGTGTGGAAAAATGTTTTCCAAATGGGTGCCGCATTCGCTAAAAGTGGAACATAATAATCAAAAATCATCATGGTGCTGTTTGGGACAGTTTAAGCGTAATAAAATTAACTTTCACATACAGTGTATAACAACGAGCAAAACGTGAATCTATCACTACACTTCCAATGCTGATCGCCAGTCCAATGCTGAATGGAAAGGACTACTATTCATGGATTACATTGAAAAAGAGAAAGTAGTGAATAGCGTATATTATACGGCAAATCTGCATGTTTTAGAAGGCAAAATCAGAAAAACACGACAATAAATGGGCAAGAAAAGTTATCATCTCACCAAGGTAATGCAATGACACAATTCAATGGTTACAGTGGCTCCTGAATTGCATTAATTGAAATTCAATCGCTACTCCATCTAATGTATAATGCAGAGCTGACTTACAGAGGTTTTTGTCCCTTTACAAGTCGAAAAAGGATACTCCAGGAGAAACATTTTAATCAAATTAACAAAGGACGTTGTCCGAGCTGAAATGTATCCCAATGATCTTGAAAAATCCTTCTCCAAAAATGACATCGAAATGTTGGAGAAGCATTGGACTTATTATATCTCTCTGGTAATAAACCATGATAATGGAAAAAGCTGAATTTTGCAACAAAAAAAAAATATTTATTCTTCATCGATACCGGGAACTGAAGACCGATGTGTTATATGGATCCACTCTCGATGAAGGAGAGCACCGATTTCTTTTGAATAATAATCTATATAAGCTGCATACTGGCATCGAAAATACAGTATTCCTGATAAATGCTGTTGCCAAGATGTTATTTTAAAATGTTAAAAGAGCTTTACTTCCCTGAACTATACCAAAAAAGAAATCCCTTAAAGTTTTATAAAGCATTATAATGAACAAAATCTTGGGATACTGTAGTCTATAAAGGACTTATAGAAAAAAAACGGAATTTCGAAAAATCTGTCAGCTTAAGTAACAATTTCCGGCTACCATTAGGCAAAACATGAGGCTGTGTCGACATTTAAGAAGTTTATAGGCAGATGGCCTAGACTTGACTTGAACCTACAAAGTTATAAAACGTATTCAGTCAAAACATTAACTTAAACTTTACACTTTGGCCGTACCAAAGGACATATACCTACCTTACTCTGGATGAAGGTATAAAAACTTCTTGTTTCTATAAAATCGAAATGCCAAAGTTTTGGTCACCTGAGATCGCTTCATATTGCCAAATTTTAGAAAATGGTATTAGCGAAAATTATTGACTGCAATGATGATGATTTGGCGGCTAAAAATAAATACATTTTTAAGGATTTCAGTAAGCCCTATCAACTGAAAATAAATCCTGAAATTGGAAATAATATGGACAAAACCATGTCGTGACGAAAAGTCCAAGGTTTTTGTTTTGTAAAATATATATTAGCTGCCTGACCATTTTCTCTCATTATAATGACTCACACGCCACCTATAGTACATTAATTGTACAAATGCTGACTCATCCCAATAATTTGCTTATGCCTTTTGCAATTTTAAATAAACAAACTGTTGAAAATTTAATTTGCTTATCAAATACGTCGAAAACCATTTAAATTTTATGCGACTTTTTGATAACCCAACAATTGCGCCTTTTCTAATTTATTCCATAGTAAAATTGCCCATAAGGCAATCGTCGCTCCCACATCACGTCACACCAGCAATCACTTTCAATTTTCAAATCATTTGATTAATTACATCAGTCAATTAAAAATGCATTTACGCCCCTCCCCCCCGCTTGGTGTATTTCTAGTCGAAGAACTCCGTAACAAACACAGAAATTGCAATTTCGCGTTCTTCTATGTGACGGGGCAATTAAGCGCCAACAAGGAAGAAAACAACCTTTGAATAGAATATGAAATATAAATTAGAAAACTTTTACAAAATTTTATAACATTTCTAAGCAATAAAAAGAAATAAAACCAAAGAAATTGCCATTTAAAATTCATTGTGAGACGAAAAAAAAAAAAAAGAAAAATTGCAATTTATGAATTTAAATGTTGCCCACATTTCAAAGTTGATTTTTGCTCGTTAGAACCAAAGTCATCGTTAAGCTGCCTCGACGACTTGTTGCATATTAATAGAGAGATGACAATGATCAAGTGGCTGGGGAATGTGGAAACTGAAAAACAGAATTTTCCATGTAGGTTAGGAACAGAACGGTTGGGGGGAACTCAATCGTGTTGCAGTATTTTTTTTTTTTTTTTGCAGACTTCTCTTTCTACCGGCTTCACAACGAAACACGTGACAGGATTTCAATGTCGGCCGGTGTGGCAGAAAACTAAATTTAATTGCTAAAAACTTCATGGAACTAAACACTAAATGCGCAAGGAAAAAAGTTTTGTGCCACAAAAACACAAAAAGATCTTAACTTAAGATAATAAAACATTACAAGCCACTCGAAGTAAAAAAAACGAGGGCCGTTTGATAAAATGGGTAACATTTGAAGGCTTTGTCAGCGCTTGTATAGTTTATAATAGAAAAAAGTTTGATATTCAGAAAACATGAGGCACTGAAGATACACTAAAGATGGTATTGGCTTTAATATTGCATCAAGAATGGGGGTCATTTGCGAATTTTGGAAAAATTCACATCAACGCATCGTAGATTGTCCCAAAATATTTCGCAATGACAATTTATTTCCATATGAGCTTAAATATATGCAATCTTTTTATTACTTTTTTATGTGGAAAATGCAATCAAAACAACTTCAGCAATGGCTAAAGAACTGCTATGGCGACTGCTCACCGCTGATTTTAGATGAGACCGTATGTGCACAGATCAACCTGTTGTTTTCACATCCAAAAGAGATGGTTTCACTAGAAATCACAAAATACGAGTATACCGAAAATTACCTTCGATAATCAAAAAGTGAGGCTGTCCTCTTCCAAATGGCATTATAAAGGGCGTCCCAACAAGAACGCAAGATTTAAATTTGACGCCATTCGAAGTGTTATTGTTTGACATTTGAACAATTGTTATTGTTTGCTAGTAGAAGGTACGAGGTTAGTAAAAATGGAGCGCTACACGAATGAACAACGCATTCTCATTGTGAAATTGTTTTACCAAAATGGTGAAAGTTTTGTTGGGACACCCTTTATTTGTTTATTTGTATAATTCGCACACTGTACCTATTTGGAAAACAATTTTTCTTGCCGTATATGGGCAAGTTAAAGAGTTAAAAGAGGCCTGTTTATATTTTGGCGAGTTTTTTTGCTTTAGGTTAACTTTTGCCGGTTATAGCTTTCAGTCTCTTCGATCCACATCGGTTTGTACAGAAACACAGCTGTAGTTGTATGGTCAACATAGCAGATATTGGCCATTTAGCACATAGAGGTGTAAAAATTTCAACCTATGCCATAAAGCGATGAGCCCAGGGAAGTAACAGATTAACCTAAACATAATTCTGTTAATGGAGAACAGTACAAAAGTTAATACAGCAGATAAAATTTGATAATGTGGCAAATAATAGACCTATTATACTGACCATATCTTCCACCTGCGGCAAAATTTGACATTATAAACGTCATTAGTTTTTGAGATATGTTTGGTTTGTTTAACGTAAAAAATTTATCTTTAGTGATCCAACAAATCTGAGATTTGAAGATCAAAAACTATCGATTAACTATTAGGAAGTTTTTTGATGATATTGGCATTTCAAACGGATCAGTCAATTTTATGTGTAAATATATATTTTGGGCCTCAGATGCGTCAAATCCCTAAAACTGAATACCGAAAACCAAATACATCGTCGACCGACTTCTGGATATTTTCTGAACTCAAAAACTGCTCCGGGCAGAGCAGTCGAGTCGATTGCTGAGTTTCAATGTGAATCGCAGGACACTCTACAGACCATACCAAAAAGATGACTATTTGGCATGTTTCGAAGATTGAACATGAAACATTCTCATAAATGTGTCCTGCCCGGGGGGAATAATTTGAGAGCTCTAAAATAAAGTTGTTTTCAGGAAAACATACAAACTCGTTTAATATATGTTTATTCGTTACGCTTACATTTAACAAACTGTATTCAATCTGTCAATTTGTATGGGAGGCAATAAAAGGCAGTGCCGAGATTCCTTGAAGATTTTTGACAATTATGACGTCTAACAGCCATCAAGACAGACGAAATAGGCTTAATGCTCTTACAAAGTTATGTAATGTATTCGGTCAAAACATTTAACTTAAACTTTACACTTTGGCCTTACCAAAGGACATATACCTGCCTTACCCTGGGTGAATGTATAAAAACTTCTTATTTCAATAAAGTCGAAATGCCAAAGTTTTGGATCCCGGAGACCACTTCTTATTGCCACATGTTAGAAAATGATATTAGCAAAGATTGCTGACTTCAGTGCTGAAGTTACAGCTAAAAGAAATGCATTTTTAGGGAATTCAGTAAACCCTATCAACTGAAAGTTAATCCAGAAATTGGGAAAATTTGGACGAAATATAATATTAATACAACTAAGCTGAAACAATGTGATGAAAAAACCAACGCTTTTGTTTTACAGAAATACGTATTATTCATTTCAAAAGTCACTAGCTGACCATCTTCTCCCATTACAATGACTGACACGCCACCTATAGTATATTAATAAAAGGCAGTGCCGAGATTCCTTGAAGATTTATGACGTTTATCACGTCTAACAGCCGTCCAGACAGACACACATAGGCTTAATGTTCACACAAAGTTATGAAACGTATTCGGCCAAAACATTAACTTAAACTTTACATTTTGGCCGCACCTGTTTCCTTACGCCGAATGAAGGTGTAAAAACTTCTTATTTCAATAAAGTCGAAATGCCAAAGTTCTGGATCCCATAGACCACTTCTTATTGCCACTTAGAAGTTACAGCTAAAAGAAATACATTTTTAAGGAGTTCACTAAGCCCTCTCAACTGAAAATTAATCTAGAAATTGGAGAAAATTTGGAAGAAAAATATATTATAACTGGGCTGAAACAATGTGATGAAAAAACCAACGCTTTTGTTTATTTTGCAGAAATATATATTATTCATTTCAAAAGTCACTGGCTGACCATCTTCTCCCATTAAAATGATTCACACGCCACCTATCGTATATTAAGTGTACAAGATCTGTTTTTCTTTATTACAATTTTAAACAAACAAACAAACAAAAATTGAATTTGTTTATCAAATACGCCGAAGTCCATTCAAATTTTATACGACTTTATGATAACCCAACGACTGCACCTAATTGTAATTCTAATTTATTCCATTATATTTATATATTATATGTTTATTTGTTACATTTATATTTAAAAAACTGTATTAACAGATCTCTATGGGAAACTAGCATAAGTTTAATATGAATTCATTGAATATAATCCGAAAAAAAACTAACTTTTCTAAACAACTTCTAACAAACAAAGAAAAAATGGCCACACGTTTCTAGTGTTCTGTTATACTCCACAATCTTTGCTCCACCCCTCGCTAGTTTATTCAATATATTTACATTTTTTCATCTTTTGAACAAACAACCACCGGCAAAAATAAAGCCAAAACCAAAGGGAAAGAGGCCTTGAAACAGTTTTGAGACAGGAAAAACAACAGCAAAAACAGAAATACAAGAAACCAGAAAGTTCAAAGCAAATACGGCGACAGCATAAACTAGTTAAATTTTGTTTAGCCAATAATGCAGACAGCGATGCGACACTACGAGTAAACCTGGCCAATACCAAGCACGATTTTCAAACATCAACGTGCAACAACACGGCCACATCCATATGTTGGGTCGGCTGCGTCTCAGACTGCGTTCTTCCCGGGCATGCAAAAATAAGGAGAATAAGAAAAATCGTTATTTGGCCACTGTAGCACAGTTTAATAAACCACAAACTGAATGAGTCCGTCCTCATAGGCAGCCAAGCAAGCAGACGAAACTACAGACAGGCGGCTTGTTTGTCTGTGCGTCTGTTTGTCTGTCTATTTGTCTGCCTTTTGGGTTATTCAAGAATGCAGACTGTCTGCAATATATGCAATTACCAAACGTTAAAACGTGTAAAGAAATACAAATAACACTAAACGACGACGACGATGATGGGAACGACGGATGATGTTGAGCTGCAGAAATGCTTAGATGGAAAACGTACCTCCTTTTGCATTTCCCACAAGTGGATGCCACCAAAGACTATAGGCGAGAGTGTTTCGCCAAATGGAGTAGAAAGAAACGCAAAACGACATAGAAATGCCGAGGGAGAATATAAAGATGAGATGTGGCCAAATAAGCCTTGAAGTAAAGGGGCCCGCGATGACTGGGAAAAAAACCAGTGAGCGGCAAACTTTAGGATGATTTTGGGTAAAACGAAAAAAACAAAAGGAAAAAAGAAAAAAATTCGAAACAAAACTATAGAATATATATGAGAGATATACTAACACAAATTAATATGATGACTAAAAATTCTCTCTGTTGTACTGTTAACAGAAATATGTCAACCATTTAACAGTAATCGTCAATTCTGAAAGTGTCACATAAACTTTTTTAAACTTCTCACTGATAGCGAGAAACCCTTCTTTCCAACACTTACGATGTAAATAAAGGGTGTCCCAACAAGAACGCAAGATTTAAATTTGGCGCCATTCGAAGTGTCATTGTTTGACATTTGAATAATTGTTATTGTTTGCTAGTGGAAGGTACGAGGTTAGTAAAAATGGAACGCTACACCAATGAACAACGCATTCTCATTGTGAAATTGTTTTATTTGGGGTCACAATAATGCTCCAAAAGAGGCAACTGTAAAAAGATTAATGAATAAATTTGCCAAAACTGGGTCTGTTAGTGATGTAAAGACAACAACGCGCCTTCGACCAGGTCGATCGACCGAAAATGTCGCAGCTGTACGTGATGATGTCGCTCAAACTCCATCCACCTCAATTCGACACCGAGCTCAGCAAATTGGTGTCTCCAAATCCACTATGCAGCAAATTTTGACGAAAGATTTGCATCTTCATGCATACAAAGTTCAATTGACTCAAGAACTGAAGCCAGCTGACCATGGACAGCGAAGGGAGTTCGTTAATTGGGTATTGGAGAGACAACATGAAAATGCTGATTTTGCCGATAAAATCATCTTCAGTGACGAGACCCATTTCCATCTTGATGGCTTCATCAATAGGCAGAATTGTCGCATTTGGGGTGAGGAAAATCCTAGAGTGATTCACGAGAACCAAATTCATCCTCAACGTGTCACTGTATGGTGTGGATTTTGGGCTGGAGGAATCATTGGACCTTTTTTTTATGAAAATGGAGCATGTCAAGAGCAAACAGTCAATGATGTTCTGTATCGTGAAATGATAACCAGTTTTTCGTGCCTAGAATTAAAGAAATGAATGTGGAGGGCATGAGGTTTCAACAAGACGGCGCCACATGTCATACAGCTAGAGAAATAATTCAATTTCTGCATCAGTCATTTCCCGGTCGTGTTATTTCGCGTTTTGGAGACTAGAATTAGGCGGCCAATGTGATCGATCGATTCGATCGTGCGATTTAACACCATTAGACTTTTTTCTTTGGGGTTTTTTGAAGTCGATGGTTTACGCGAATAAGCCGACGACGACTCAAGTCTTAAAAAGAGGAAATTGGACGCCGCATTAATGAAATACCGCAGCAGTTCATTGAAAATTTCACTAAAAGATTGCGTGTGTGCCAGCAAAGCCGCGACGGCCATCTTCCCGATGTGTTGTTCCATACATAACCTCATTCTGTCTACTTTACGATATAACAAAGTTTCACGATTTTTTTTAAATATCTGTGTTTTATTTAAAATTTAAATCTTGCGATCTCGTTGGGACACCCTTTATTACTGTCTCTTTATCTTATTTGTATGTTCCGATTCTGTTTAACAACAGTCTGTTAGCGAAGTAACAACATAAAATAATTAAATTTCGTTTATTTTGAGTTCATTTTAGAATAGAATCGGAAACATGTCACTTTTCTATCAATAATCGTGTAAAGTTCCAAAATGCACTTCTTTCCAAAATTTGCAAAAAAAATATCAAATTTGTTATAGATCTTGAAAGTGAAATTGTGTTTTTTAGTTTTTAAAACGAAAATATTCTTCGATTCGATAGAAATATATAAATAAAAAGAGACACAAATAATTTTATTAATTCCATACTAACCGACATGACGTATAGATGGTGCTAGTGGTTTGAAAAAAAATTATTTTGGTAAAAAGTGGCAACTCTATAAAACATAGGTTTCGAGTTTGAAGGCGTCACACTGTTTAGTATTTTCATTTGCGGCATGACAAATAAACGATTTCAGTGAATTTTTAAACATGAAAAAAATTGGTCATCGTTATGTAATTCAATATATCCATTTGAAAGGTCACAGTCCAATTCATATTAACGCCGAGCCAGATTCTACACTGAAGGATTACGCTCCTACGTTTACGACTGCATAATATTGGATAGCAGAATTTAAACGAAGCCGCACGAGCTGCCAGAACGACCGCGGTAGTGGTCGACCAACTGAGGTGTTCAGGCCAGACACGGTTAAGAAAATTGACGAAATGGTATTGAATAAACGTTGGCTGAAGGTGCGTGGGCATTTTAAAAAGTGCTATACTCGTATTCGTATACAAAGTGCGCATATGGACCGCAGATTTGAGGATGATATAGCTGTGTGCAAGATGGTTGCCGCGCTTCAACCATCCTTTCAATATATCCATTTGAAAGGTCTCAGTCCAATTCATATTAACGCCAAACTAGATTCTACATTGGAGGATTCCGCTTCTTCGTTTACGACTGCATAATATTGGATAGCAGAATTTAAACGATACCGCACGAGCTGCCAGAACGAACACGGTAGTGGTCGACCAACTGAGGTGTCAGCTGAAGGTGCGTGGCCGTTGTAAAAAGTGTTATACTCGATTTGAGATTTGAGGATGGGATGGGTGCAAGATGGTTGCCGCGCTTACTTGCAAAAACAGCGTCCAGCAAATGTTTCAGTAGAGTGTTTGGCGATGTCTTACCGCAACAAAGCTGAATATTGCGTTGATTTATAACCATTGATGAGACATGGTTGACACTTTACACCTGGGACAAAGGAATAGTCAAAGCAGTGGACTGAAATGGCAGAATCGTGTCCAAAGAAGGCGAAGATGTGCAGGCAAGGTCGTGGCGTCTGTTTTTTCTTGCGATTCGCATGGGATTCTTTTTATTGAATATCTTCAGAAAGGAACAACCATCAACGGCATTTATTAAGGCTAACTTATTGCAGCGTTTAAGCAATGAAATTATGAAAAAATGCCGCTTTTGGCGAAAAGGAAGTGTGGTTTCATCAAGACAATGCTCCAGTTTCATCCACTCCACATCCACTTTTGCGATGACCAAAATTAATGAATTAAAGTTCATTAAAATGTAGAACTTTTTTGGGCTTGAAACAATTTCGTACTAAACCAGAATGTATTGAAAAAGTCGCCGAAAAGCAAATCAGTAAAATCTAACATGTTTATAATTTGAAAACGAGGCGCCCAATAGTAAAAACAGTTTGAACTAGCAGTACCCATCAGCTTGGTTGTACAGGGTGGCCCAGAATGAACGAAGTGGTGTGAATTCCTTACAACTTTTTTATTATAATTTTGTTTTCGTTTCTTTTTAGTATTTTGTAAAGAAGACTTGGAGAATTTATAATGGAGCAATACACAACTGAACAACGTGCCCAAATCGTTGAAATTTACTTTGTAAATCAACGGTCCATTGTGTTGACTCAGCGTGCATACCGTCGTCAATTTAATGTGCGGGTTGCACCTCCCAGTCGACAATAAACCGTCTTGTTGCAAATTTTCGAGAACAAGAAGCAGTAAGGAACCTTCCTGGTGCTGGCAGACGACGAACGGTGCACACGGATGGCAATATTCAAGTGGTACAGGAGAGTATTCAGGAGGATCCACAAACATCAACCAGGAGACGTTCGACACAACTTGGCATCTCAAGAGGGTCGCTGCAGCGAATTTTGCATAGCATAAGAATGTTTCCATACAAAATTCAAATTGTCCAAGAATTGAAACCGACAGATTACCAGCAACGACTTGACTATGCAATTTATTTCCAGCAAAAAGCACAAGAGAATCCTAATTTTATTCATAACTTAGTTATGAGTGACGAAGCCCATTTCCAATTAAATGGGTTCGTTAACAAGCAAAACTGTAGGATATGGACTACGGAAAACCCGAGAGTACTTCATCAACGACAATTACACCCAGTTAAGTGTACTATTTGGTGCGGTGTTTCTTCAGAAAGGATCATTGGCCCATATTTTTTTTTAAAATGAACGAGGTGTTGCCATTTCCATCAATGCTGATCGATATCGGGCCATGTTGGAAAATTTTGTAAGGCCAGCCATGGAAAACCATCCGGAAATATGGTTCCAACAGGATGGAGCCACAGCGCACACTGCGAGGGCCACAATGGTCATATTTGGTGAAAGAATAATTTCGCGTACAAGCAATTTTAATTGGCCTCCGCGTTCCCCGGATTTAACCGCTCCAGACTTTTTCCTTTGGGGTTATTTAAAAGGGAAAGTTTATGTAAATAAGCCCAGGACTATTGACGAATTAAAATCCAGTATTCGAGACGAAACTAACAGCATAACACTGGAAATTTTGCGAAAGGTCATGGAAAATGTGTTGGAAAGAGCACATTTGTGCGAAGCAGAAAATGGCCACCACTTGCGGGATATCATTTTTAATAACTAATCTAAAAATATTCCCCATAAATTTACTGTATTTAAAAAAAAAATTAAAAAAATATGTCTTAAATAAAAAGTTATAAGCAATTCACACCACTTCGGTAATTTTGGGCCACCCTGTAGAAAACATTACAAATGCGCCAGATGAATACAAATTCTTAAAATGATGATATGACCTTAACTCGAAAATCCAGAGTTTTATAGCGAAAATATCCAATTTGGGATGCGGCAATTATTTAAGGTAGATACGTGCAATAATCGACTGCAGACAAGAATCTTTTGACACACAGTTTGTGGAACTCTGTCTGCCTTTCGTGCGCCACACAAAATTTTGCCTGTGCAGACTTAGATGAAAATTCCAAGCATATGGAGGAAGATACGTTTTTCCTTTTGGGGCAATAGCTTGAGTGGAGGTTTAGTTTAAAAGTTATTTTTAAAACTATTAAGAAATCGTAAGGTATAAAAATAGCAACAAACGTTTTGCACACAAAACAGAAAAAAAACAGAAGCATTTGGCCAAAAAAAACTCAAAAAGAAAAAAACTACAGGGAATTCAAAAATGGAAAACTTGTTAAACCAGACACGTATGTAATCAAAGACGATGAAGAAGGCAAAAAAAAACAGAGGCGGACAAACAGCAAAACATGGACACAGATAAAGGAAAATATTGGAAATTTAAATTATTTCGGTACTTACCTAAACCCAGTGGTGTGCCAACTTTTCCCGATATATTTAAAAATTGAAAAACCATGTTAGACTCCAATAAACCGTTACCTCTACCATACAAATTCGATGGTGATTTTGTTGATGACGATGATGATGGCTTTACAGATGAGATAGTTAGATGAGGCGAAGATGTTGGCAACGGAGATAGCTTAATAGGCAATGATGATTTTGTTATAGGAGACAGCGACGACGACAGCGTGGACGCAGAAGCAGACGCAGACGAAGGCAACAGCGATGACTGAGATGTTGGCGTTTTGCCCAGTGTCGATGGGGATGCAGATGAGGAAGCTGCTACCGATCCAGAGTGCGAGCTACTTTGGCCTCCACCATTACTTGACGGCGCTGTTAAACTGTTGCCAGCAGCCGGTGCATGTTTACCTTTTGTGGGCGATGGCGGTGGTCCCAAAGTGGTGCTACGAAACGAATTGAACTTTTCCAGCAAAGCCGAACTACTAAAGTTAGGCATAAGAAAACCAGGGGGAGCGGCCGCTGTAGGCGCTCCGGTCTGGGTGGGATCAGTGGCGGCTGTAGTGCATAATTTGCTAATACTCAAAATGAAAGTGATGAATATAAAATTGGAGGAGGTAAAACTGAAACTGATCAGTTGCTGGATCTTGCTCTGGTAGTTGGAGCTGTCGCTAAAGAATTTACTAATTTTCGGAGCTTCACTAGAGCAACTGTTGCTGGTACTGGCACTGCTGCTGCTGCTGCTGCTGCTGCTGCTGAGGTGACTGGTGTTATTGCTGCTAATGTTGCTGATGCTATCAATTTCCTCGATGTTGTTGGTGTCGTAATGATACTGTGTATTATGGGGCATAATACACAATGTTGCCATTGTTTGTTAATTTTCACTTTTGTTCACAGTTTTTGTTTAAATTTTGCAAAATGTCTTCAATTAACAATTCACTAAGTAATTGAAGAAAATAATGTTTTATAAAGTTCAGATCGTAGTCACTCTTTCAGAAGTTATGTAAAATTTCCCACTGACTTTTATTTTTATATATTTTTTGAATTTTCAAAAACTTTTCATGCACCGAGGATTAATTTTAGTTTTCTATAAAGAAAGAAAGAATTTCAAAACATTATAAATTAATGAAACCACAAAGACATCTTATATATATTAAACTATTAAATAATACATAAAAATACAAAATATTATAATATTTTTAGATGTAATGGTTTTTTGTTTTTTTTTTGTTGCATTTATGTGCCCAATATTTTCAATTTTTAAAATCAAATTTTTTGTATACATTTGCAAACTTTTATGATATATATTTTTTTCGCTTATCAGCCAGCATTCAATAACATTTCGATATTAGCCGTTTCTTGCTGCTTCACATGTAATAATATTTAATTTTCGATCAATTCCGCTACTACGAACATCACTTTAATTAAAATGATTCATGCTCCACTTCTCACTATGCACCTCAATTACTCTAGAAACTATCTGGAAACCCAAAAGAAAAACCTGCCAAAATTTCGTCACAATTGAAAGGACGGTATTGCGGCCTACACGTTGCAAACGGATATACATACACACACGCAAGTTCTAATGTAAACATTCAGTGAGCTTACACGCATTCTTTTTTTAGAACCACTCTCAACTCTCTCAAATTGTAGGTAACAATTTAACAACGATTCCCGAAATCACAATCACAAGAGTGTTCGTTAGACACATCGAGGTGGCTCAAATAATTAAAGGTGGCTGAAAGCGGGATCGAACCCGTGATCATGCGGACAATAGTCGCAGGTATGTACTAACCATCGTGCCACGGTAGGTCACACTTATGTAAGTAAATTTCATTTATATAAAACAAGACTGCAAACCAGAGCGGTTTTCAACCGACACCAAGAACAATTTTTTTTCTGCCTGCAAACCGAACCATGAACCGAATCATTACCTGCAACAACATAAAGAACCGAACAAAAAAAACCCCTGTAAAACGTCTAAAGAATTGTTTTCACATAAATATTGACTTTTTCGGCATTTAAATTTCATTCGACAAAACAAAAATTGGGAAAACTATAAGAAAAGTATTGAAATGTAGAAATGTCTCATGCGATATAAACCAAATATGTTACAATTTCTTTGAGTGACACGATGCTGGAAATAATTTCCAAATTGGTTTATTGCAATCGATAATGATAAAGCCTTCATTCTGGAAACAGTTTTCCCAAGCCGACTGTAGCTTCCGTGACGGTTGTATCTTTCGTTAAAGCCTTTGGGTTTAGAATAAGTATGTTGGCTTTAATTAAGTCTTATTTATTGTTCTTATAAATCTATTGAATTTTGTTGAAATTTCAAAGCTATTATACGTTTTGTCTAAAAATTAACGGAAATTGGTCAATATATTTAAATTTATTGTACCGACTTTAAAGTAGATCCTTTCCGAAACGGTACACTCAGGCCAATAAATACCACATTCATCAAAACTTGTTTTAAATGTATTTTCTATAAAAAAAATACGGTTCTCGCCGTCAATTCTGTTCTACAATTTCTGTCGGCTGAAAACTGTAGCTACGAAATGGGGATTTGGGTTAAATGAAAAGGGGAAAATCAACCGGAACGATATGGCAATGCTGTTTGTTGATATTTTTTGGCAGAATTTCGAGATGGTTCGTTACCCTGGTGCAAAATTCACAGGTTTTCTTTCCACAAATCTGGCATGCTTCGACGAACCAATCTACTACACTTTCAAATACCGCATAACGACCAAGTAATATTCTTTATTTACCATCCGACCTTTTGACAAGGATTCCGAGTGCACAACATGGCGACAATCAAGGAAAACAATCAACATTATCTTGTCTTTTGAACAACTTTTGTGTTGTCGGTTCACTTGGATGTCGCCATTCCCAAACTTGTTGACTGGTTTACATCTCAAATTCGTGAACTCTTGTCGCTTCACCACTTACAATGCGTTTTATGAGTATCCTGTCGGAATTGACTCGTTCTAGCATGTCTTCAGCGACCAGTGCGCGATTGAGTTTAAATTAATTCGTGAGACACAGAAAGTTCAGTGGGCTTCCCTCTTAAACCTATATAACGATTCCCAGTCATCGTTTACTTCGCTTTAACGTTGTTAACTTCAGTTGAAACTGCCGGCCCACCAGAAGCTTGAAGGATAATCCACCACATCTTCACAGCTTTTGAACGCACAGTGTACCACTCATTTCAACGTGTTCTCGGTTGACCGTAAGTCTGCTGTGGGTAGACGGGTGTTTCCTAGGATGCTTTGTACCGCTTACCCCTAAAACGCAAGCCTCTCTACCTGATCCTGTAATTAAGCAGGCAAAGAGTATGATGCTTGCGTACAAAAACAAAGTAGTGTGGCCTTGTGCCAGGCGCCCTAGGAAAAGGTGGATTATGTCTTGGGATTCACCTATAATATGACATCAAACTGATCTTGGAACTCGTTTTTCGAAAACCAAGTAAAGGGGAGAGTCATAGTTAAACAAGACACATCCTGGCAACAGGTGCGACATAGAGAAGCCGTCGAGAGGTATCAGAAGATTTATCTTCTCCGTAAATATAGTTGTATGACCAGAGAGATCTGGTTAATGAACTATGATAGGAGCATGGTATACTTTGCTTTTGCTGTGTTGATATTCTCTCCTCGGACATTGAAAATCTATGCCGTAGATAATGGATTACCAGTTCCATGCGAGGTATGATAAAGCAAAACTGGAGTAGGTTGTCTGCGAAACACAGACCAGAGGGTTCTTCTCTTCTTTTAGCACGGGTGACCAGGGGCCCAAGGAACATTGTTCCTTCCTGGTCAATGGTGTTGGACCCCTAGTGGGAGCATCGTGCTGGCTGTGGTTGACCGAACAAGTGTTTTTAGTGCTTTTGCGTTGCTTCAGGTTGCGTTGGTGAAGGAAGGCATTAGCTTAGAAAACGCTGTTCATGTCTATCCGAGGTCTTCCTAGATACCTCAACTCCTACCCGGGAGGTAGCTCTCACTTCATACCAAGTGACTACAAAGGTACTTTAGCCGAGTGAGGGATTGGGACCTGAGGAAGCTTTTCCAAGGGACCTACTTCCAATCTCTGGTAGTTTGACTAATCCTTTCGGGATTAGTTTGAGTACCCCAAAGTGGTGCTTGCTGTCGCTAGAAGAAAGAAAGAACATATAACCAAGAAAAAAATGATGGAAAACAGCACCTGTGTGATGGCACACTACGGGTAAGGCTTTCACAGCGAGACTCATGTAAAATCTACACATTTGATTTGACCGTAAGTCTGCTGTAACATTTTCAGCGTGTAGGCATAAGAAATTTCATTTCATATAGTAGAAAATTTGAAAAAAAATTTTTCTTCGATATTTTTATCCATTATAAAGATTGAGATGCACTAACAAAATCGGGCACTGTAAACAAATTATATGACAGATCGTGCTTAAACTCCGCGCCGGTATAGAAGACAGGTATGCCAACTTAGCAACAAAAAGAATTTTGACAATTCATTTAAGCAGGCTTTTTAAACGACAAATTCTCCGGAATTCTTGTTACAATTCTTGTAAAGGTGTAAAAACTATGAAAAGCTCTGTCTCCTTTTAAATTGTATTTGTGTAGAAATAGTTATTGCAGAGACAGATTTAGAGATTCATCCTCCTCAATTAATCAATGGCTAGAAATTTGGGAAATTACAATCAGCTCCTCATTGGAAAATCGTATCAACTAATGTTAATTTTATACAAGATACCACCAAAAAATCATCAATATCTTAAAATGGACTTTTGTCAGGCTATTTTGTGTATTTCTGATAAGTGAATTTCAAATTTCCCCTCCCTATTTAATCCGTCCATCACTAACAACTTAAGATAAGTCGTAGAGCCTTTTAAGGGTTAACAAATTCAAAATATCTGAAGTAGTGATACGTGCCTTTACAGTATCTGATGAAGGTAAAAAATCAGATCAGAAATGTAGAAGTCATTTAAGATTTCACAAAAACTAGATGGAAAAGGAACGTCCATCAAAAAAAAAAAAAATATTTTGGAAATATTTATAAAATGGTACAATAATTAATTTTAAATAGGAAAATCGGCACCGATTCTTTCCTCCTTTTTAATCGGAGTGTATTTAATGTGAAATATTAAAATATTGTTAATATTTGCCAAATTTATTTAGTGGTTTAAAAACCGCCGGTCTGGCAATGCTGTCAGCTGTTAAATACCTATCATCTCAAATATTATTTATTTAGTGAAAGGCTTGCTGCTTACGAATATGCATCGTTTAACAACCGAAGAACGCGCAAATATAGCTAAAATTTACTACAGATGTGGTGATTCAAACATAGGCATTTGATTATGTGATTATGGCCGTCATAATCGACCTGCTGTACAGGGAATTGGCAAGATTATAAAGAAATTTGAAAAGACCGGAAACATCACAAATATGGTCAGGTCTGTGTATTATTGCAATGTACACAATGCCGAAAATGTCGCTTCTGCTGGCGAAAGTGTGGCGGATAATCCAAATTTCAATTTAGAGCGCTATGGTCGCACGATAGTCGAGCCACGAACCACACAGCACTACCGATTTTGACTTTATTTCATGAAAAGTTTCCAGAATGCGTAATTTTACATTTTTGCGACGTCAATTGGACACCAAGATGATGCGATTTGACGCCGTTAGACTTCTTTTTTGTGGGGCTACGTCAAAGACCGCGTTTACGCAGATAATTCCGAAATGTTGGAGCACATTTGAAGACCAACATCCGTCAAGTTATCGACGAAATACCGCCCCAAATGTGCGAAAAAGTGGCCGAAAACTAACTCAAAAGGTAGTCAAAAGGTACCAATCCAGAGGCGGTCATTTGAATGACTTTGTATTTCGTATATAATGGCAATTTCCAATCATTATAATGCAATAACAATTTCATCAAAATCATAGTGTAATATTTAACTTGACTTTTGAAACCGAAAAATGGATAACCCAGTATTAATACTTTTTTCTGTAAAAACGGAAATAGTTTTAGCACCAAACCTATGCGGGCCCCTCATTTAACTCCTGACAACAAAAAATACGCTCAAATTGGCCCCCCATAAATAACCGCTCAAAACATTTAAAATATTAAAAAATCGGATCGAAATTGGCCGAAATATAAAGTACTGATGTTCAACACTCTCATAGCTATAAAATCGCAAAATTTTAAAATACTGCATTATTTTCATATACATAAAATTCCTTAATTAATTCTACTGGCTGAAAAGATTTAAATCGACAACAAAAAAATCGTATCTTTCTTTGCTTTCTTTTTCCTTTCTTTTCTTTTTTTTTTGCCTCAACCTTCGATCAGTATTTTTTTATCTATATCAATATGTTAGTGATCGTTCACAGTGGCATATTTTTTGAACAAACACATTTAGATTAAATTTAAATTAAAAATCATGACGTCGCATCTCTGTCACATTTGAAATATTGAAAACCGCCCACGCATACGACAATTTATCGAAGTATATAGAAATTCTTTCCATAAATACTTTTTTATAATTTGGCAAAGCAAAAAATTACACATTCGGACCAAATGAATTTTGGTTTGTACTCGTATGCAAAAACTTTGCGTGCAATTCCGATAGATCATGAAGTGTAGATTTCGATACTGTTTTCAGAAGTATTAGATTAGCTCACTTTGTTGTGGTAAACGGTATCAAAAATTAAAAAAAACAATTGACAGACTTAGTTCACACACCCACAAATGGGGACATGTGTTTGGGTATAGTGGAACAAGCATATAGAGTGATATTCTCAAAAACATATTTTTGGATATCCAGCAGAGAGAAACACAAAAATATTCTCTGGCATCCCATTAATGAAATTCCACTTTTTTCGCCGGGTTTCAATAAAAAGAAACCCATGCGGATTCCACAAAACAGACGCCATGACCTTGCCTAAAGATGGAACCCATTCCAGTCCACTGCTTTGACTGCCTCTTTGTCGTGAAGTGGTGGACTCATGTCGACGACGCAAACATACTTCACGACGCTGTTTATGCTCTATAGAAAGCAGGCGCGGCACCCACCTTCCGCATACCTTTCTCATCTTCAAATCTTCGGTCAATATACGACGTATAGCACTTTTTAAAATGCCTGTCATTTAAGCTAGCTAAAGCACCTTCAGCCGACGATCATTCAATACACTTTTGTGGATTTTCTTAACCAAGTCTGGCGTGGACACTTACGATGTTCGTCTACGCAGCTCGTAAGGTCTCATTTAAACTATGCTACCCAATATCTTACAGTCGTAAACGAAGGAGCACGCTCCCTCAGCTGTAATATTGATTGGATGGAGACCATTACGGTGACCAATTTTTTCCATGTTTACCAATTCACTGCAGTCGTTTAGTTTTTGTGACTCAAATAAAAATACTAAACAACTAAAAAATACTAAACAAACTTAAAACATATGTTTTATAAGGTTGCCATTTTTCACCAAAATATTTTCATTTTTTTTTTCAAAGTACTGGCATCATCTACACGTTTCGAACCGCCCTTGCAACATATGAAAATAATCGGATCTGGCATTATAAAAATCTAAACAAACAAAGTTCCACATTATTAAGTAAAGCATGAGGATACAAATTTATACTCTTGAGTTAGCGTTCAGACTTAACAAAATTTACTCCAGCCACAAATGTAATCTCTGTCTATAATTCTCTGTGTCAGGTGAACTGTCATACAGTTCATACATAATGTTATGCAACCGAACATAGCACGATTGGTTAGTGGGTTCAATCCCCGATACAGCTACCTATCATTTTTTGAGCTGGGATCAGCTCGATAGTTGAGTAATCCACAAGTCTGGTCTGGTAAATTTTTTTCAAACCGTGGCGTTCGGAATCGTCGTTGAGTCTAAAAGTAGTAGACGCGTATATTCACAGCTCTCCCATACGCCATTCATGAGATGCATTGAAATTTTATACATTGTTGTAAATACAGTTTAATTATATTTAGATAATTAATTTTATTTAAAAAATAATACTGCAAAATTGATGGGTAATTAAAATAGAACTGATATATAGATATCTAGAGCCAACATATGACAATTTTTGCCAGCTTAAAGATCATCATAACTAATCTCAAAACAGTGACAGAAAAAAGTCTTGTACTGAGTCGTCAGCAAGTAGAAAGAGTTTCAAAGTCAGAACGTAAAAACTAACAACAGTTTCAGAAAAATAGATATTTTCTCAGGACTATAAATTGCTTCAAGCCAATCGCAATTTCAATTAACAATCATCCTTGAGATATCTACATTAGGGTGGCATTGGGAAATGTAAATATATGGCAATTAAATGTGGGGAAAATTTTTGGAGAATAGAATAACACTTAGATGCGGAACATTTAAGTCAAAGGTAACTGCTTTCAGGATCTTAGGCATTTCTATTCATATTTCATGTCCGTTTTCTAGGAAATCGATACATGGGAAATCTAAATCGAGAAATCTAAGAACTCTACGGGTAAAATTTCGGAAGTCAAAATTTAGAAATTCAGTCTGTACTTATATTTTACTAAGATATTTTCGAGGGTGAAACAGTAGTCAAGTCAAGTTCAGTGCATTAAGTCCACTTCCAGGCGCTTCCAATGTAGTAATGACATAACATAATCAGGGGACGAATTAAGTGACCTCTTCAAATATTACCAAATTTGTTGTTTCTGGGCCTTAAATCTCAAATATCAGCATAAGTTAAAAAAAATGAGGTGAGTACATAAACCGATTCCAAACAATCCGACATATGGTCTCTTGAAATTCGTCGCGAAAATATGGATTTTTAATTATGTACAAAAATCCTATTGAGAATTAGTCAATAAAATACAAAATATTTATAATTCAATTAAACTTGTCGTATAGCCTTCAAAACAGGCTCCTTCCGAAATGATGCAGTTACAGTTACACAAATAAGTAATACGATCAACCGTTTTTCCGGAAAACTTCAGTTCCTTCCACGAATTGTCTTTTATCAACTAAAAAATGGTAAGAAAAAAGGCGGCCACATTGAGCGAATATGGTTATTCGATGATATTCGTTGAGCTTTTTTGCTAGAAATTCACTTGCAATGACCGTCTTATGACATATTGTGTTAAACTGGTGCAAAATCTACATTTTCCACAAATCTGGGTTTTCCCACAACTTTGCCCTCCAAAACGCCGCATAGCGCCCAGATAATATGCTTTGTTCACTGTATGGCCTACTGACAAAGATAGCGAGCGCATAACACCGCGATAATCAAAGAAAACATTCAACATTACCTTAACTTTTTATCGACTTTGATGTAAGCTTGTCGGTTTCGACGCAGTTGGAAGGCCACGGTCTGGTATGTGTGTCAAACAAGTACACCTATGTATATCTCACCACGAGTTATGAGTCGCTCTGTGTATGTGAGGTCAGAATTGACCCTTTCTGGCATACCTTTAGCGACCTTTATGAGATTGAGTTTTTGAAGAAAATTCAAGTTTTTCGTAACCAGCTGAACGGCAACACATTTCATACTCAAACAATCAAGTAAAATAGTATGAATAGATTCGAGAGACACAGAAAGTCCAGCGGATATCTCTCTCAAACTTAAGTGATGCATTTTACTCATCATTCCTTTCACTTTATTGATGTTAACTTCAGCTGAAGGCTTCGATAACCGACCAGAACAAAGCAAATCTTCCACCACATTTCGACGACTTTTGTGTAACTGTAACTGCATATCATTGAAATGCATGTGTTTTTGATGAAGTCGATTCACCATAATTTTCCATTGCAGTACAAAATTGGAAACAAATGCATTGTTCGATATTTTTATCCCCACAGACACTTTTCTATACGAAAAGTGTCCCCACAGACACTTTTCTA
>JAHXMU010000760.1:335639-361628 GCA_019455685.1 Philornis downsi
ATTGTCCTCACAGACACTTTTCTATATGAAAATTGTCCTCACAGACACTTTTCTATATGAAAAGGTCCCCACAGACATTTTTCTATACGAAAAGTGTCTCCACAGATACGTTTCTATACGAAAAGTGTCTCCACAGACACTTTTCTATAAAAAGTTTCTGTGCGAAGTCTCCACAGACACTTTTCTATGATCCACAGACACTTTTATACACGAAAAGAGTCTCCACAGACACTTTCCTATACGAAAAGTGTCTCCACAGACGCTTTTCTATATTAAAAGTGTCTCCACAGACACGCCTCCATATGAAAGGTCTCTCCGTAGATTGTGAAAAGTATGTCCATAAACAGTTTTCTATACGAAAAGTGTCTCCACAGCCAATTTCCTATATGAAAAGTATGGTTCACATCGATTACTTTGAAAACGGTGACAATCACTTTTATGGCCCAGAAAGTTGTTTACGCTGACTCTGAATGAATTAGTATACTCTTTGCATCAATTAGTGGAGAATATACAATATTAATTTATCAAAAAATATCATTACATCCCAAAAGACTCACAACACAGAGTTCAGCAAACATGAGGAAGTTAAGCGCCATTAAGCGTGTTTACCTTCTCGCGCTGTTTTCCCCACTTCCCCGCAGTTTCCCTAAAAGCTTTGAAATTGTTTCGTACCCAGTCTTTATTTAACTTAGATAAGATCAGCGCATGACGGAAATGTTTCGATATATGTAAGGTGACAATTTTATAGAAATTTGTAAATTATAAGCAATTAAGACATTCTGAGAGTAGAATTACAAAGAAGAGAGTTGTAAATATGAACTCCACATTGTTTTAAACACGTGCTTGGCATGCTAATGTGTTAATATCTATAAACGATCTATTTAAAGATTAACTAATAATAAATTATTCATTTTTAAAGCCATTGTGTTGAAAAAAATTATGATCTGAATCCACCAAACACGCTTTCAAGAGAGGAATTTGACCTGATGGAGTCACAAACAAAAGGCAGTTGAAAAAGTAACCTGTCTAAATTTTGGGTTTGTAGCTTTATCAACCAAGACCTCATTAATTTATTGTGTGAACTGTATTGAAAACCTATAATATGTAATTGCTGCAAATGGAAATTCGGACCTTCTTCTTTTTGTGACCCCTTTAACATTTGCTAAATTTTCCATTTGGTTCGTTATGAACTGAAAATTAAAGTTTTATGTTTCAAATTTAAAATCGCCATACATAATTAAAGACTCTTCAATTAAAATTTAAATATACAAATATATACCGATATTGGAATTCATATCATTTAAGATTAAAAGTGCATCAATTGAAATTCAAAACTTCTACCATCGTTTCTAACTTTAATTAAAAAAACATAGGTTCAAATTTAAAAATTTGATTTGAAATTCAAAACTCATGAACTACAATTTGAAATATCGATTAGAAATTTAAAACACACTTCAAAACTTCCACTTTGAATTCAAAATATATCAAAAGAAATTTCAAATTTTCATTTGAATTTCAAAAGTCATCAAGGGAAAGTCAAAATCTGACCATTGAAACACAAAAAATTAATTTCGAGCACAAATTAATGGTTTTTATGATAATGAAGCGTCTTGAATTCTACATTTCATGTTCTGATCTCCGATCGTTAGGTTTTAAAGTGCAATTGACGTCCTCAATTAACCTCTCAATACATTTGGCACAGCGGGTGATTGATATTTCACACAGGGCTCAGACAGGTCACAGTCTTTGCCGGCTTGTTAACGTCGTTTACATCTGACTATTTACACAGCGACTTCACTTGACTATTTACACGGCGGATTCGTTTGATTTTACACAGCGACTTTGGTTGCATTATCACTCTTAATATCACTGTCAATTTAATTTTCACATAAACAAATTTCTGGATAGCAGGTTTTCATATAGAAAAATGTCTGTATAGACTCTTTTCACACAGAAATATGTCTGCAAAACAGCTTTCATATATCAAAATGTGAATGAAGTGTTTTTTGCGTTTATAAAAAACGGTTTCTTCGGAGAATCTCTTTATTTAAAAAATGTTTGTTGCGACAGTTTTCACTTACAAAAATGGGTGAGTTATATGCATATGCATATACATATTATCGCTGGCATTTCGTATAACCAAAAATTCAATATGTTAGACAGGAACCATAAATTTACACCCAAAAATGCTATGTCCCAAAATACAAAAATCGATGTCGAGTCTGGAGGCTGAAAACTATAGAGTTAAAACAATGGCCTTTCCAAACAAAGAACAAAGTTATTTGCAAAAAGAATCCAAATTTGTAATTAGCGTTGTGTTGAGACCTACAGAGTTGAACTAGACCCTTCTTCTCGGAAAATTAAAAGCACATCTGCGAAAACATTTTAATTAAAAGCTCCTGACAAAAAAGGTAACAAACTGGCTCAACGGAATCTAGAATTGTCCCACTGTATATTTGCAATCGTGATGACAATTTTTTCTTTTCGTTGAGTACATTACTTGGGTCAGAAATATTGGAATATTATACTTTTTTTGGAACTCTCCAGAGTGACATGGACGTTGTCAGAACGTCGATCTTTTTTTTCGTTGCTTGGGTGCCAAGCTGAAAATGACTTACATATATTTTGATCGAAGTATGTTATCAGTGGGAATGTTTATTATAAAATAAATTTAAGAAAAGTGAACTGTAGCGAAAACGCCTGTGAGATACTTTTCCTTACAAATGCTTTCTATATAGGCATATACATAGTCCTGCCATATGTTCTGTTACACAATTTCCAGCGCTTATCGTTAACTTTTTTTTCACAACACATGCACTGATTAGTGAAGAATACTAGTCAGTTTGGTTTCAGTTTCCAATCTATTAACATGGAGTGGGGCGTTAAAGAGAATCGAGTCGGCGGAATAGCGTTGCATAAGTGCGGAAAGAGTGCTGGCCAAATTTTCGAGTTGCTAAAACCACTCGGAATATCAAGAATGTTCGTTTATCGTGCTATTGTTCGCTTCGGCGAATTGTCTGGAGTAGAAGACAGGCCAAAAAGTGGTCGCCCGCGCGTTGTCCGTATGAGTGCGGTAGTAAAGGCAGTGCGTGAAAGAATTCGGAGAAATCCCCTTAGAAAGCAGAAAATCATGTCCAAGGAATTGGATATATCAACCAGATCCATGTCTAGGCTGATTCGGGATGATCTGCATATGAAAGCCTATCGTCGGTCCACGGGGCATCTTCTAACTCCTCAGCTAAAAAAAATTAGGCTGGAAAAATGCAAGCGACTTTTGCAGTGGCACGCGGACAATGGCCATGAAAACATTCTGTTTACGGATGAGAAAATTTTTACCGTGGAAGAAGTTTTCAACAAACAAAATGACAAGATTTATGCCACTTCATCTAAGGAAGCGAAAAAAGTTGTTCCAAGGGTTCAACGTGGCCATCATCCCTCTTCCGTAATGGTTTGGTGGGGGGTCTCCCACCATGGTGTCACATTCCTCCATTTCTGTGAAAAGGGCGTAAAAACTGGTGCAAAGGTTTACCAAAAAAATGTGTTAGAGGGCGTTGTGAAGGGTTTGACCAATACCCTTTTCAATGGACGTAGATGGATCTTCCAACAGGACTCCGCTCCTGCGCACAAAGCTAAAACCACGCAGGAGTGGCTCAGAGTCAATATTCCTGGCTTTATAGCAACAGAAGATTGGCCATCAGGGAGTCCAGATCTCAATCCACTAGATTATGATTTGTGGACAGAATTGGAGAATATGGATTGCAAGACTCCCCACAGAAATTTGGGAAGCCTTAAAACAGCATTAACCAGAGCAGCGTCCTCGATCTCCATGGAAATCGTACGTGCGGCTATAGCCCAATGGCCACACCGTTTGAAGGCTTGTGTTAAAGCAAAAGGCGGCCATTTCGAGTGAATACAATTTTTTTTAATAACCAATATTGTCTTCTAATAAATGAAATAATTTTGAATACAATATGAATATTGGTTTTTTTTATCGCGTGTTATATTTGTAACAGAACATATGGCAGGACTAGGTACAACTTTTTTGTACGATACGTGTGTCTGTGACAGTTATTTCTTCTTTGTAAATGAAATGGAACTATATTTTGTTATATCGTAGAAAAAAATTGTCCGCGACGGCATCTGCGTTGACACTTTTCGTATAGAAAATCGTACATTGAGACACTTTTTTCGTAGTACGTGAGTAAAAAGTCTATAAAGAAAATCTGTAGACACAATTTACATACAGAAAAAAGTCTGTGGAGAGACTTTAGATACAGAACAACATCTATGAAATCACATTTCATATGCAAAAATATCTGCAAGGACACTTTTCTATAGAAAATTGTCTGTTGAAGTTGTTTTATATTGGAAACTATCTCTTGAGACACTTTTCATATACATAGGTATATGCCTGTGAGCACACTTTTCATAAAGAAAAATGGACAAGGATATATGTACCTCTCTCACATAAAAAAAAGTCTATGGAAACACCTCACATATGGAAAAATATATATGAAGACATTGGAGACGTTATAAATATTTTTCATATGTAAATTGTTTCCACTGATCTTTTCATAGATAAGTGCCTGCGGAAACACATTTCGTTCAGAAAGTTATCTGCGGAGAAGGAAAGGTGACCGTAGAAATGCTTTTTTATTTAAAAAAAGTCTATACAGATACATTTTTCTGACAAAAAAATGCCCGGCGAGATACCTTCCTTATAGAATGATATTTATCACGATGCTTTCCATATAGGAAAATGTTTCTCGAAGAAAATTTCGACATAAATGTACTCAACTGTATCAAACGGTAGTTATTGTCAACGGTGCGGAAGATTTCAACAGTACGAATGATCAGTCTTTCGTTTTTAGAAGCAGTTTAAAGGATCCCCAAAAAAAACGTGGTACAATAGATTGGATAAAAAAAACGTGGATATTCTGTACGACATGAATTTTTAGATCCTAAAACGATTGTCTGTGAAATTCCTAAGATATTCAAGTTGTCTGATATTTTGTAGATTCATTTATTTTGATATATGTATGTATGTATATGTTTTTGTTGTTGTATTTGTTTTTATTTTTTCTTTCTTTTTTTTTTGTTCAATATTTTTTGAATTTTTTCACTATTTAGGCACGTAACTTCTTTGTATTTTTTTAGAATATGAATGAAGTTCTTATTTATTTCAATTTTATGTAATTTCGTTCTAGCAATTTATAAAACATTCACTAAAAACTTGTATTATACATTATTATAGCTTTGGGTGGCTTTGCATCACTTTTTGTTATCTTCACTTTCTAGCACTTTTATCGGCCCGTCTCCATTATACTCACGTGGACCTCCTCTACAAACACTAATTTGAGAAAGACAAATACAATTTGTGTTGTGCTTTTTTTTATCAATATGCAAAATTTCACGGCTTTTACTCTTGGCGCTGTCTGTTACTTAATAGTAGGGGATTTTTTTTATTCTGGCATTACTAGAAATTCACCTTTGATAACTAATTACTGGGTTTATTCACTGAAGTATTTTGGTTTACTTTGATTACTTTTTGTCACCCTTTAGCAATGACTTGTGCAATACCGTAATGGTAGGAAACGAACCGCCAAATAACACGCGAAAAGGTAAAGTCAAAATAGCACAAAATTGTATTGAGATTGCTGTGTGGTTGTTGCTGTTTTTTTTTTTTTTTAGAGAAAAAAGAAGAATGCGTTAAAAAAAAAAACACTATGCGAACGCGCTTCGCGGACAATAAACTTAGCGGCTGCACGCGAGACGGACGCACAACAATCGACTAAAATTGTATTTTTCGTTGAAGAAAAAACCCGTCGGCCACCAACAGAAATACCGCTGCTGCTCTTTTTTCAGTTCTTTACCAATTCTCTTATAGCGACTTCTTATAAGATAAAAAACAAACAACTAAACTCTTGTTGGAGATATCGTCACTTATGCTGCAGCATTAAACAACAACAAGATCTTATTTGAGTTTTTTGGTACGTTCTCTTAAGAGATTCTCCTCTTTTCGTTTGCTTCGATGTTTGACTTCAACTTCTTGTTCAGTTTTGTATAAGAAAGCCGGCGATTGTTTTGTAGTTATTGTGTTTTGAGTTTGAAGCGCAACGAGCTACTAAAATATTTACCTGTGTTTGTCATACTGCCACCTTTTGCCGTCACAAAACATGACATGAGTAAGGCCAACAACCACATGTCATGATACCGGGGAATTGAGAGCCAGAGAGAATACATTTGAAGTGATCACTTTGCACAGTGGCGTTACAAAGTATGGCTGTAATACTCGTATTCGTCGTTCAATGGAACTCAACAAGTGTTTACTTGTTTGTTGTCAATAATATAAAGTTGCCAGATTGCCAGCGTGGACGACTGGAATTGTTTTTGGGTAGGGAAACCAAATATAGGAGATTTATCATTTTATAACTTTAATCGAAGGAATGGAGTTATACTCGTATACCATTTGATGCCGCAGAAATAAGCGTTCAAAGCAGCAAGAGTTTATAGACCAAATATATCTCTTGACTTTGCAAGTGTTCTGTTACAGTAACTGTCGTAAATATTCATGAAACGTCTTAAAATTTGCGCAGCCTGATATTTTGCCAGACCATAGCTCGAGGATTTTAGATAGGATATAACAATGCACCCCTCTCATAAAGAGATTTTCTGAAATTCGATTTGTTCTCTGTAACTCTTCATTCATAGGCTGCAGTAGCTTAAATTTTGCCCATTCTTTTGTCTTGCAATGCTTGTCGAAATTTGAAAAAATCGAGCAAGTGAGGCATGTGAAATCGTAAGAAAAATTGACCGAGCAATCACACCTCTCCTGGTCCCAATAATACAAATGATCGATTTGAGCCATATGTTATTACATTCATATATTTTAATAAATTTAGTCACCATCGTTACAGGCTAAACCTTTGCCAAAGTAAGATTAAGAATAAAAACGGAGCACATTTTCAAATCCCCTCTGGTATCTCCTAGATAAATTTAACAACTTTTCGGTTTACCTAATAATAGTGATCGGTTTTTTTTTTTTTTTTTTTTGTAATGCGTATTAAAGTATTTCCTATAAAAAGCACCCCTCACACCTACACGTTTGCGCCAACAACACTGGACGAAGGTATATACATATGCCAGTTCACCTAACTGCAATATCCATACTGGTTATGTATTAATACAAGATTCCATGCGTATATTACGTGAGGTATTAAAGCCAATTTAATCTGACCTGATTTGGAGCTTATTAACCAATAAATTATTCATGCTAAAACAAATCCTGCAGAAGAACTAAGAAAAACGAATCGATAGGCATTATATTTCCGCCGGCCATAAAACTGCCTTTCTTCCTTGAGCTACCATTCGTCAAAAACTATTTGGAGCCATAGCCGAGTTTGCTACTTCTACGAAATTCATTTGCTTTTGCAAAATGATATTGATAAACACGATATCTTCAAAATAGGCAGAAGTCTTTATGATTTATTTTATGTCTCGTGGAGCTTTTGAAAGTGCTTTTTATCACTTCGAATACATAATTTTTTAAAAAATCGTTAAAACCCTGTTTTAAAAAGTTTGAAACCACTGAATTCTCGTTTCCCAGGTATAGACGTATACTGTGTTCAAATAGTGGGGCCAGTTTTTATTTCGTTTTTTCAAACAATCTTTATACATTCATCCATATCTGTTTCATCGTCCTAAAAATAATCACACCAGGAAACAGTATACTTGTGCCGGCGGTTTTTGCAATCCTTGACGCATGCCAAGTAGTCACCTTCCAGCAGGAGAATGAAAATTCACGATTAATACCTACAATTCAATGCGATCTTTTGAGTTCAAGAAACAGGCAGACGAATATGGTAGACATTAACCGAATTATAGGGTCAATGCAGTGTAAGAAGACGCATCATCATGATGTGCAAAATTAAAGAGTTGTCCTCTTTTTACGGGTACGTTCACGAAAAAAGCATTTAATGCTCATAAAATATTCCTAGATAAAAATTTGGTTTAGTCAAGGAAACTCATAATGCACAATATAACGATATTCGTCTATTATCGTCAGCATAACTATAATATTCGACCAACTACGGTGCTAAGTTTTCGATCTTGCCCTATCTTTAGTACAATATTTTCTCACGTGGCCAGTTATTTTCGGACGATAATCCAATAATGCGTTTTATAACATGCTGGTAGCCAGAAATCATCTCCTTACAGATTTTAACGCGACGGTCTTTTTCGGAAAAATTACCAATTTTTGCTACCAATCAATCGAGTTCGGACATGTTTGAGGATAAGATATTTTTTTAAAATGGAGTTGACTGATCCCTTTGAAATATCAACATTAGTAGCAAGGTACATTTTATAACGTGCTGATAACCAGAAATCATCTCACATATTTCAATGCGATGGTCTTCTTCGTAAGGATCAAGAATTTGAGAAGAGAAATGGGAGAAATTTGACAGATTAAACCCATTGAAATGTCATCATTATCACCAAGTTCCTTACGTGAGTTTCATCGATTGAGATCATCGGTAATTCGGTGCGTTCTACACCTTCAAATCATTTTCGGTTTTCGATAAAGTATTTTCATCGAAATCCTTTTGCATTATTCCACACATTACCGTAGCAGAAGTCCACGAGGGCTTAACGTGAGTCTCGCCGTGAAGGCCATATTATAATGCGATTGCCAACGCCCCCCTGGGATAGCCAAGTAAACTTGGACTATCTAGGAAAAGGGGGCTGACAATTTTGGTACTACCGCTTATTGTCAGCCCTTTCTTCGCAGCTAGGAGATACTAAATTGATTATGCTAGTATGGAACATAATCCCCATTGGCGGAGGTGAGGCCTATCTTACCACCTCTGCTACTCTATGGGTCTGTAGCACCCGGTTGCAATGCAACTCTACATTCGAGCACAAAGTCTTTACCAACGATTTTGGTGTCAACCACAAGCCGCGTGATGCTCCCACTAGGGGTCCAACACCAAATGATCAGGCGGGAACTCAGTCCCGGGGCCTTCTGATCCCCACGCTACCGGCCAAACTCACAGGTTGGAGCTGCGTAGCAAAGTACAAAGCAAAGCTACTACCAAGTCGTGATTTATACACCATACTTTACGAGATTGTTCGCCCTGTGGCAAAAGAGTACAGACTGGACATTTTTACATACCTGTCGATACTTCATTGCAAGGATGCAGTACCTTCACCGGTTCCGTAGCAGAAATTCAATTTTGTAAACACAATTAATTGCAGCTATTTCAATTAATAAAAAACGCACTTTTTATAAACAGCCATCATTTTTTGCGCTGCTGAATACCAAACTTAACTCAAGCACAAACAAACATGGCTTTTATGATGTGGAACTTGGCGCAAAGATCTGTCACACTTCTGCCAACTCACAATACTACATATTTCTGAGATTCTATATAATCGCGTAATTTCATTTGAAAAAAAGTAGAATTTTTTGGGCATAATAGCATAAACTACAAATACTTTTTTGATAACAAAATTAAAATGAAATCGCTTCAACTTAATTATAAAATTCGATTACATTATTACGTATTTGAATGGGATAAAGCAAACAATGGACCAGACCGTAACAAGAAGTTCGCACTTTATGTAGGGAAAGCTTCTCATTCCATAATGTTTTATTTTATCGTCGGAAATTACCTAATTTCAATGTAGCATAATGTAATTTTTCACAATGTTATATGCTGGTAATTTAAAATACTGAAATATGCCTTCAAATCAATCGAACTTAATTGAGTGATAGTTTTAAATTGGTTGTGATTTCGATTTAAAAAAATATCCCTACATTTATTATTCTCCCCCCAATCTGGCAACAGTTTCCGATGCAAAACCACAACGTCACTATTGTTGTTGTTATTTTAAGATATATTTCTGCTATGCTTATATTTTATGTTTTGCCGGTCTCTTCACCACTTCTTTCTCTTTATTACATCGAATCCCATTTGACTTTCCTTAAGAGTGTTCGATATAGAAATATAACAAAAAAATGTGTCAGCTCTTAAAAGAGAGCCTTTTTTTAGAAACTTTATTGATAATTTTACGTAAATGTTTGTCCAATGTTGTGTGAAAGAGGAATTGAAAAAACATTAACTTGAAGTGTGTTTTTCATGCATTACTTCGAGAACACATTTCTTGTTGATGTTTCATTGAATGTTTGTTCAAAAACGAAATTTTTTGAAGGTATAGAAGAGAAGAGAACGGGTTTATTTAGTAATGACAATAAATATTTAAATAAAAGGATGATATGTATTTGAAATGCGGAAGTTAGTTGATAAACAATCAATAACATGTTTTCGAATTTAAATTGAATTTATTTTAAACCGTTGAAACTTTTAAGTAGATGCCAGCCTATCAGTCTGGTCTGACAGGTTAAACTTTATTTATGTTTATATTTTTGTACTAAATGTTTGCCAATGTTCTCACATAAGGGTAAATCTGTCAGACCAATCTTTTAGTGCGTTAATCCCTTTAGACACTTGAATAACATTTTTTATCCACTTTCTCCTTCTGCCACATCCATTTTGTCACTTTGCATGCAAATAAAGTAAATTGGAGATAAATGTGGAATTTTCGGGTGATATGAATGTAAACCCCACCATCATAATTCCCACTTCAATGCTGGGCATTATGCCCAAAAATCAATTGCTTGCAATTAAAGTGTTTGAAACTGTAATCGAAAATCGTTGAAATCGAAAAAATTTAACTCTTGATTATCTCAATTTTTAATTTATTAATTTAACAGGCAAAAAAGTGTTATTTAAATAAGATTTGAAAGAATTCAAATATCTACCAAGAAATTAAAGATTTACTTCCAGTTTGTTGGCACTTTTACAAATACCAAAACAAAAATAAAAGTGATAAAAAGGGACGTTCAAGTTCATATTTTCAATTTGAGAACATAGAAAAAGTTGGTATATTCCAGTGACGCTTACAATTGACTGAAATTACAGGGTGGCGCAATAGAACGTGCATATTGCATCATCTATTTTGCGGGGTAGGAAAGGCGCGGGCGGGGGGAGGGGCGCCTACATCGTTGGGTTGGCGGGCTCATGGAGTTTTAGTCGCTATGAATCACTTCGACGGGAAGCGTCGCGCATTTTGAATGCGCGCATTTTACGAGAACTCTCTACTAGGCGACTATATTGTGCTGAATATGGACTACGGCGAATTAGTGAATCTCCGAGTGCTAATTTAATTAAAATATGGGTAGAGCGTTTTGAAGAGACCAGTTCAACATTTAAACCACAGGCAAATGGTCGCCCAAGAACATCCAGGACCGAAGACAATGTTGAGAGAGTTATGGAGTCAGTACGAGGAAATCCACAAATGACGACTCGCAAGAGATCGTCTGTCTTACAATTATCGCGACGAAGTTTGCAACGAATTTAAAATTGGATCTTAAACTGCATCCATATAAGCTGCAATTAACACAAGAATTGAAAGAGTCTGACTTCATAGCAAGGCTCGCATTTGCTAATGAAATGCTTAATCGATTTTCCAATTTTGACAATATCCTTTTCTCTGACGAGGCTCATTTCCTTATGAATGGGTTCGTAAACCGTCAAAATTGTCGTTACTGGAAGAGTGAAAATCCCAAAATCAAACACCAGAAACCATTGCATAGTCCTAAAGTGACAGTATGGGCAGCAATCTCTGGCAGAGGAATAATTGGTCCTTTTTTCTTCGAAAATGCGCGGAGCCAAAACGCCACGGTTAATACGGAACGCTATGTTGAGATGTTGGACGGATTTTTGGCTCCTGAAATTGAAAGTTCAAGAATAGTGAATTCCAGAACTTGGTTCCAACAAGATGGAGCTACCTGTCACACATCAAATGACTCCATGGCGGTGGTGAAGCAAATGTTCCCTGGCAGACTGATTTCGAAAAGAGGTGATATCCCGTGGCCCCCACGTAGTCCAGACTTGACGCCTCTTGACTTTTTTTTGTGGGGATACCTCAAACACAAAGTCTACAGTAATAATCCAAGAAACATCGTCCAGCTCAAGGAGAATATCCGTGATGAAATGGCAGCCATTACACCAGTATTACTGAAGAAAGTTTTCTATAATTTTCGTTTGCGCTTAGAGGAGTGCCGTCGTAGAGAGGGTCAGCATTTAGATGATGTTATTTTTAAAAAATAAACTCCATTTATTACTCCACAATGCCTTAGATTTATTTTAACCATACCTCTTGTATTTATTTTTTAATCTATTTTTTAAATATGCACGTTCTATTGCGCCACCCTGTACTTTTTCGCTAATCCAATTCACTGATAGACGACGTAGCACCGTTATGCTCTTCGTTAAATTTCAATGAAATCTTAATATTTTGAAAAGAGAATTTTGTTTTTCAATTTTCAGATCTTTTACATTTAAAAAGAAAAATGAATTTTAAAAATTAAACATAATTGGTATGGTTATATACATATGTATATTTTTAAATTATTAAATTCACTGATTTTTTTTTACAGTCACCGCTAATGACACAATATTTTGTGTATTCTGCTATTAAATTTTTTTTTTATTTCACATTTTTTTGACAAAAACTTTCACAAATTTTTTAAGGACAAAACTCAAAATTCACCAAGTGATGTGATTCGCTGACTCACCAACTTTGTGGTGTGTAACGAACATATTGTTTTGGTTTTAATGCTGAAAATTTTGATTTTAAAAATAATTCCCAGACAAAAAAATGGCTTGTGTTTGAAAAATACCCCTTTAAATTATACACATTTTTATTGATTTTTTATCTGTTTGATTTTCACTATTAAAAGGATATCGAAAGCAGGATGTCTTATTTGAAAAAGAACTGTATTAGATTGTTTTTTTATATATATACATATATATTAAATACTTTATGATAATTTATGATATTTTTACTGTTAAATACATTTTTCGTGTTGGTTTTTTCATCACTATCCCAATTATATCACAAATCCATTGTGGACACACCAGGCACAAAACAAGACCTCCCGAAATCGTATATAAATTTGTGTGGACAATCTTTAACTTGTTAAAGAACCGTCAAAAATACAAAAGATGTAATCCGTTCTAAGCAACAGCTCCCGAGCAATGTTGGTTTGATTCTGATTATGGCCAAAATCATAAATATCACAGAAAGACCACCAGAACAGAAATTGTAAATCACAACTAGAATAGATTATCGGGCGAGCGATAAATGAAAATATGTGTGTTAACTATTTTAAGGAAATCCATAATCGTCAATATTATTATTATCAGTTTTAGCTGTTTCGAAGTGAAAACAAAGAATTTGCAAATGTGATTGAATGAGGTGTATTCAGCACACAGGGGGAAATTTGCTAACAAGCTCAATTAATGGTATTGTCATAATTGAGTTTTTTAATTGTCATTTATGAGCTCGAAGGACCCTTTCAAAATGATCTCCAAAAATTTCAATTATCTTGAATACTATTCAGGGCATTGAAAAATCTGCTATATCTTGGCCAAAACCTTACCAAACTATGCATATTTTTTAAGATTCTATTCTTCTTTCCCATTCAGTTGTCCGAAAATCTGAAAAACGCCCAAATTTTTGATCTAATGTTTAGCTTTATGGACAATAGTCCATTATATTTTAAAACTCACGGATATTGGAATTTATTAACTTGGGATGTTTTGAAAATTTTAACCCTTTAAAGACTGTACGATTTATCGTAAGTCTTTGGTGATGAATAAATTCAATTATAAGACAACATTTGAAAGATGCTATTTTAGAAGTCACGCATTAGAACGACGCACTACTTATCAAAAATTGTACATTTTTACGATATTGATGATATAAAACCACAAAATTATTTCAAGACGTTTGTTAATGCGGCTTACTAAAGAGAAACTTTCTCGAATTCCTTGCCACTGGTTAACTAAGACGAATGAATCGCAATATCTGTCTCTACAATAACTATTTCTACACGAATACATTTCAACAGAGGATATACCATTTCATAGTTTTTATATCATTACACGAAGGGGTGATGGTATATATTCTGTCAAACAATTCCAGAGAATTTATCCTTCAAAAAGTCCGCCTAATGAAATTGCCAAAATTCTTTCTGTTACTAAATTGGCATACTTGTCCTTTATACTGACGCAGCATTTGAGCGCATTCCATCATTCAATTTGTTTATAGTGCTCGATTTTGTCAGTTCTTCTTAAGTGTTAAATAAAGATTTTTATTCAATTTTGCGTTACAAATGGAATTTGGTGAGCTGAATTCCTAAAAATATGACTTACGGTGAAAAAACTTTATCAAAAAAACATGTGCATATGAGTGGTACAGTGCATTCAAAAGCGACCGAGAAATGTTGGAGCATTTGTCACGCTCTAGACGGCCATTAACGTCGTTATCCGAGCTTAAAATCGATAAAGTGAAGGCAATAATATCTTAAAAATGTCCTTAGGATACTTGAAAGATATAGCCACTAAAGTTTTTGTGCATTACGAATCAATTCACACTATTTTACACGATTATTTATGCATTGCACTCAATGTAGTTCGATTAATTCTGAAAGAACTGAATTTTCTTCAAAAACGCAATCGCTTAAAGGTGACCGAAGACATACTAGAAAGAATCAGTTCCGATAAAAAATTCATAAAACTCACTATAAATGGTAATGAGGCGAACAGATTTACGAATTTGCAAAATAAAAACATGTCAATGTCGATCTGTTTCCCTTGATTGCCGCGATGTTGTGCACTTGGAATTTTGACAAACAGGTCACACGGTAAATGCAAAATATTACCTAGGCCCAGATTATTATTACCCAGACCAGATTTGTAGAAAAAGAACTCATAGATTTTGCACCACAATACCGCATCATTTCACAAGACTATCATTGTGAATGGATTTCTCTCTAAAAATTCAAAAAATACCATAAGAACGGCAACCGCTCTCATTTCATATATGCTTCGGCTGACTTTTTTCGTCTTTTGAAAACACTCACGTTCCAGGTAGAAAAGAATTTGTGGAAGCCATTGCCGGAAAATGTGTTTGGAAAATATTTTGATGATTATTCGCCGGCATTGGTGTATTATTTTAGAATGAACCTACTTTGAAGACAATACAATAAATTTAAGTGAATAAAGAATATTTTGTGTTTCATTGATGAATTTCTGCAACATTTTTGACAGAATGGGTAATAAAACTTTGATGTTTTGTTGTGCATTGTGGGAGTGATTGAAATTATAAAGAAAAATATGTTAACCGATTTTCACATCTACTCAAAATTGACTGCATATTGCGTTTTTGAAACACACAATTTCCGTTATTCATTTTAAACGGTAGTTTTGGGTATTCGGTTTTAATTCATTGATTCTCAGCACCCAGAATTATGAAATTCGACATAATACAATACAATTTCAGCATAATACAATACAATTTCCACATAATACAATAATTTCTCAAAGAAATGTTCATAAATCGTAATAAATTAATATTTTTAGTTTTTAAAGCCATCTATCGGAAAAATTATGAATTTCTTTTTACTATATCTTATTGCGTCAGTTAAAATTGGGCACACAATTTTTCGACATACGCAGGTTTCAACAAAATGTAGTGGAAAAAAGTAATTTAATTTCCGGCTGTTAAAAAAATAGGCAAATTTTTTATTTGCAAATTAGATTTTTTCCTCATCCACGAAGGAAGTCAAGTTTTTCGAATTTTTGAGAGCACATATCTCGAAAAGTACATCCATTTATCGGAACTCGTATCCGGATTATCGGTATAAACTAATGAATTCCAATAAATGCATGAAAACAATTTTTAATTTCGTTTCAGGACTGTGACGAATCTCGGTATTGACTGCATACATTGATGTATTCAAATTTAAGGGAGTGTTTAAAAATTCCGAAAAACCAGTAACGAATTTGTAATCTTCCACTGTGTCACACCGACAGAATATATTACGGAAATACAACCCCCACACCACCACAAACAGAATGACATACAGTGAGTTGTATTAGAAAAAAAGAGGGAAATAAATATGCAGTATCTGCACTGCATATAGTAGGTGTATGTGAGAAGGACGCGCTTGTAGAGGAGCTGAGCTTTCAATTAGTTGTGAGGTACCCCATTAATACACACGGCAATTCACAGAGTAACAATGTTGTATTCTTTGGATATATTCTGCATTTGGAAAGTTTATAAATATTAACAAAAATGCCATATCTTTTGAAAAATTTTTTTTCAAAAATCAATTAGGTTAAAAATAAAAAAAAATACTTTTTACTCTTTTTCTTTGAGGAAATAATTTCTAAATAATTATTTTTGAAAAAAAATGACGAAACAACACATTTCCTTAGAATATGAATGACTGAGAAACGAATACAGTCACCTCCAACAGACGCTTTCGATTGTTGGTCAGTCAGCTCTTGAGCAATATCGTGTTGGTACATTTGGCTGTTTAATTAGCGGTTCCTCTTTAAGAGTGTTGCCACGCATTGGGAAAGCCTTACACTTTCTCTATGTGCATATTAGTCTCTACAAGCACTTGTATTGAGAATTTGAATATACTTTTGGAGGGCCGTCGTTGCAGGTTACAGCATTATTTTTTTCTGTTTTTCTATTATCAGCTCGATATCAAATGATGATGTTTTATATGAAATTTGTATTATAAACTTTGTTTTTTTTTTGTAGTTGTTTTTTGATTTTTTGTTTTGTTTGCAATATGGGCGTCATTTCAAGTGAGAATTTATTTGAAAACAATAATGTCTGGGAAATTTCTGCAATTATCTCTAACTTTGTGAACGTGTTAAGATCTCAAAATAATTGTTTCAAATAAAATTGTAAAAATTCAAAATTTTTAAATTGAATGAAATTATGATTTTGGATCTTAATTCTACTCAAAATCGTTTTTCTATTAGCAATTATTCTATAACTCTATCAGCAATTATTTATAATTGCTAATAGAAATTATTATTATTTATAATTGCTAATATAGTAAAAATATAGGGTTATCCATTTTTGGATTTTACAAAAGTAGAGTTAAATAAAATACGCATAGAGCTATGAAACTTTTATTTCATTATAATGCTTGGACACTGCCATTCTGTACTAAATAAAGCGTTATTTAGTTGTTTCAAAACCACCGGTCTAGCAAGGCTATCACCTGTTAAATGCCTGTCATCTAAAGTGTTATTTATTTAGTTAAAGGTTTGTCATTTATGAATATGGGTGATTTAACAACCGAAGAACGCGTAAAAATAGTTCAAAGTCACGCGTTCTTCGGTTGTTCTACTAAATTACTAAATTATACTGTATTACTAAATAAATAACAACTAATTGTGTTCGATCATGACAACGCTTGGCCACACTCGTCGATAGTGACTGGTCAGAAGTTCCGTGAGTCCGGTTATGACGTTCTTACGCATCTATCTTATAATAAGGATCTGGCACCAAATGATAATTGCTTTCTATGGCGAATAATTTTGCTGCCGAATTTTTCGTCTCAGGGGAAACTTATGAAAGTTATTTATCCATATCTTCATTCGGTTGCACTAAACTTAGTCAGATTAGAATCTCAGAATGAAAATAGATCACACATTAGCACACTCCTTCTGGTGCCTCCCATGTAAAATGATCGTTTCTTTTCGAAATTCAATGCTTCCTTTATAACTTCTAATTAACAGAAGGCAGTAGTCTAAGTGTTTGTCTATTTCATCGACTTATAATTTCTCTATGAAAGAAGAGGACGAAACAAATAAATTCCTTAGCATGCCATACGTGAGATAAGGGAGAGCTTCTCACAGTTATTCTACCTATATTTTTAGACTCACTCAACGGATACAAGTATAAAGACGATTTTGAACGTCACAGTTTGAAAAGCATTTACTAGATTTGTCTATTATTCGCTCAACTACCGCTCAAAAAATGTTAGGTTGTTTTATGCGTATTGAACCCACGATCATGCGCCACGGTCGATCGTTTTCTATAAAATCTAAATTAAATCGACCAAATGGTCAGTGGTCGCTCCAATTTCTAGGTGGAAGTTTTGAGAAAGTTTTAATTTTCACTTCTTGCATTGTGTTTTAATGTATTTTTTTTTTTTTTTTTGTAAGAGCTCAACGATTTGTTATTTTCCTTCTATCACCAACGACAAAGGGCGTTGGGTGAAGATATATGTATGTAAATTAGCTCATCTGACTGAAATTTCTATACTGGTTTTTGGTTTCAAGTTGGTTAAAAATCAAATTACTTAAAATCTGGCTACTACGATAATTTTTGCAAAATTAATAATTTTTCGAAATTAAAGCAAACCGCAAGGGGTGAACTTTAACATACAGTGAATCACCCTGTGTAGTAACAAAATGGAATGAAAACAAAAATTCTTTAAGGCCTAGTTTTTCCCCCCACAAATCCGCCAGATTTCTTTACCTCCATAAAGCGTACATTACAAGGCGAATAATCGGCTGCATCTTTTGTCCCATTCAAACCACTGTGCGATTCAGAGTTAACATCAACATTCGCTGAAATGTGTGAGGAGATTGTAAATAGAAAAAACCCAATTGTAAATTCAAGTCCAAACAATAAACCACTGCCGCTGTTACTACCACCGCCTGCAATGCCTGCAACAACAAACCAAATTGAAAACTATTCCATTTTACAGGTAGATCTAAGTAGATCTATTAAACCATAATGGCTTAGCTTTTATGTTTGCTGAAGCGATTGCAGCCCGCCAATCGTACGACCAACCAACCACGTCGCACATTTGTCGCCCTTGATAATGGCGGTAGTGTCAGTGACCGTTGGTGGATGGTTGAATGGATGGCAGGACGGATGGCGGCGTCATTCGATGGGTAATAATTTAATTGATATATTGCGGCCATCGCATTGATAATGTGATTAACTAATATGACCATAAAGTTTTGCGTGTTAAGTTCAGACTCACATAAAATCAAATTCAAGTAGCTCCACTTAAGCAAACGGCCATATCAAAATCACTACAATAGTGTGTGGGCCGGCCAACCCCTGATTCTTTATGCTTTTTGGCTTTGGAAAATTGTGGGAATTCTGATGATATTAAAGCGAGCGCACTGCCCGATACGAATGCGACAATAGAAAATGCATAAATTGCGTTGATAACAATAAATCGCCGTGATGATTTGTTGAAAATGTCAGAAGCAGCAGTTGGACCTTATTTGCATTGGATTGGGTTGCACCCACCACAATGAGGAGCTAATGAGGTATCATAAAAATGTATTGTTTGGATGTTTAGATAAAAGCTGTTGGTTTTGAACATTGGTGATTGTGAATATGCGTCACTGAGTTATCATCGCTTTACTATAGCGCTTATTAAAAATACAAATTCCCTTACATTCCACGAACAGGATAGTGAAGCACTTCCCACCTTCATATAGCTTAATCGTGGATCACTGATGTCCAATTTCACACCGCAGATTTAGACAAAACTAGGTATGAAACTAGATACTACCCGAAATTAAGCTTAAAGAATCAGAAGAGCAAAAGGAAGTTTCTATTAAAACATCCTTTCTATTAAACAATGTTAAGGTACACATGTTAAGGTACCTGATTTTTCTAAAAATCTTAAACACTCAAATCTTTATAATGGAAAGAAATTTTACCTAGACAGACAATACAGTCGATGGTCTAATGTAATTTACAAAATAAAATGCAATGGGGACATGCATAGGCTTAGCAAGGGAGTGCCTGGGGCTTAGTCCCCCAGAACTTTTTCAGCACACCCTAGGGTTTTCAGATTAAATGCGTCCTTACTGTCCGCTATACATTGACTGCCCATAGGCCCAATTTTGAAAAAGTGGAAATTTTAGGAGAAAAGAGAATATGTAGTCAGAGACACACTTTTGACAAGAGACTGAAATATTGCAGTGTTACAGAGAAATGTGGTTTCAAAACCGCTGGTCTGGCAAGGCTATCAGCTGTTAGCTACCTGTCATCTGAACTGTTATTTATTTAGTAAAAGGCTTGCCATTTATAAATATGGATATGAATGAATGAAGAACCCTGAGCGGATTTATTGCAACGTTAATAGGGACAAGTCCAACATATGGCAGAAGATGTACTCGTATGTTAGCACTATAAAAACAAAATTAAAGACAAGATTAGCATCACACAAATTGGCCCAAAGAGCAACACATAGGCCAATAGGACACAAAACCGCCCTCACAGCCCGCTGTACATTGACTGCTCATAGGCCCAATTTTGAATAAGTAGAAATTTTAGGAGAAAAGAGAATATATAGTAGGAGATACATTTTTGACAAGAGACTGAAGCATTGCAGTGTTACAGAGAAATGTGGTTTTGAAAGCCGCTGGTCTGGCAAGGCTATTAGCTGTTAACTATCTGTCATCTGAACTGTTATTTATTTAGTGAAAGACTTGCCAATTATGAATATGGAGCGTTTAATAACCAAAGAAAGCGTAAAGATAGTTAAAACTTACTAAAAAAGTGGAAATTCAAACGTGGGCACTTTTCGTGTATAACGGGGTGATTATGGTGCAAGGAATTGGTCAGTTTATGAAGCAATTTAAAGGGACTGAAAGCGTTACAGATGTGGTCGGGCCTGTGTATCATCGCAGTGTACGCACTGCCGAAAATATCGCCTTTGTTAGTGAAAGTGTGGCGAATAATCTGAGTTTGTGAATTCTACGGCGTTCTCAGCAATTGAGGCTATCTTACGACTCATTATGACGTATTTAGCATTTGGATTTACCCATCCATCCACTTAGAGTTCAATTCACATAAACATTCTCAACGCCGTAGATATGCCGATAGGGTGCTACAGCCACAGCCTTTCAATTCTGATTTTTCGAACAAAATTTTCTTCAGCGATGAAGCTACTTTGTCACTCGGTGGTTACGTCAACTAGCAAAATTGTCGCATATGGGTTTTGGAGAATCCAAAAGTACGAGGTGTGTTCAAAAAAAAGGGTAAATTTACATTTTTCTCAAAAAATATTTATTTATTCATCAATTTCTATTTTATCTCCTTCAAAGTATTCCCCCTTAGATGTAATACATTTCTGCCAGCGTTTATTCCAATCCTCGAAGCAGTTCTGATATGCACTTTTTGGTATGTCCTTGAGCTCTCTCAGTGATTCGGTTTTTATCTTCTCAACCGTCGCAAAATGCCGTCCTTTCATGGGTCTCTTCAATTTTGGGAACAGGAATAAGTTGCAGGGGCCAAATCTGCGGAATACGGTGGCTGAGGCATAATAACGGTGTTGTTTTTGGCCAAATAATCTCTCACAAGCAAAGATGAGTGAGCAGGTACATTATCATGATGCAAAAAGCCATGATTTTTTTCCCCACAATTCCGGGCGTTTTTTCATGTATTGCTTCCCGCAAACGGCGCATAACTTCAAGGTAATATTCCTTATTTACCGTACGGTCTTGTGGTAAGAGTTCCTGATACGGTACCTCATGGTAATCGAAGAAAACAGTAAGCAAAACTTTGACATTTGATCGAACTTGGCGTGTTTTTTTTTTTTTTGGTCTTGGCTCTCTTAGACTCTTCCATTGGGACGATTGGGCTTTAGTGTCGATATCGATGTCATACCCATAATTCGTCACCAGTTATGACCCTTTTAAGCAAATCTGGATCATCGTTGACGTCATTCAACAATTCCTGAGCGATGCTCATGCGACGTTGTTTTTAGTCAAAATTCAGCAATTTTGGAACGAACTTCGCTGCCACACACTTCATGCCCAAAATTTCCGAAAAGATTGCATGGCATGAGCCAACCGATATGCCGACATTCTCAGCAACTTCTCTAATTGTGATTCGACGATTCTCCATAAAAATTTTCTTTCTTTTCTTTTCTTCACTTTCTCAACATTTTCATCGATTATTGATGTGCTGGGGCGTCCAGAGCGAGCGTTCACATCTTCTCGACGTTCTGTGAAAAGCTTGTACCACTTGTAAACAATTTTTTCACTCAGAGTACTCTCACCGTATGCCACTGTCAACATTTCAAGTGTTTTTGAGCACTTAATTTCATTTTTTACACAAAATTTGATGCAACTTCTTTGATCCGTTTTTTCGATAGCAGAAAATCGCCAAACACGCAAAACCTATATGGGTAAAACCGTCAACATATCTTCGAGACGAGTGTACCAACAAAAAAAAGTCGCCCGCGAAATTTGAAAATTCACCTTATTTTTCCAACACACCACGTAAATGTGGAAAAGTCATTGCATCCGAAAAATTGAGCGCTATGGCCGTATGATAAACGACTCTTTTTGGCCTGCAATTGAAGATTGTGAACTGGACGATATGTGGTTTCACAAAGACGATGCCACGAGCCACACAGGACGACCGATATAAGCTTTATTGCATGAGAAGTTTCGAGAAAGCGTAAGTAATTTCACGTTTTGGCGACGTCATCTAGGACTACGTGAAAGGTCCTCTTCACGCGGCTAATCCCCAAACGTTGGAGCAATTGAAAACTAACATTCGTCAAGTCGTCGTCGAGATACCGTCCGAAATGTGCGAAAAAGTGGTCGAGAACTACTTCCAAAGGATGCATTGCTGCATCCAATCCAGAGGTGGTTGTTTAAATGGCATTCATTCCATTCCATTCATAATGGCAGGGTCCAAGCATTATAATGAAATTAAAGTTTCATTGAAATCAGAGCTTTATGTGCATTTTATTTAACTTCACTTTTGAAAACGGTAGATGGATAATCCGTTATATCGACGCTCTTATTCACAAATTTCGTCGACACAATACACGCAACCCGTTAGGACACTTTATTTATACTTAAGTATTGTTGTCTTGCTATGCTAAATGTTTAGATATCCCTCAAAATAATTGACGGATTCAATTGGAATATTGGGAAAATATTAAATAAAACAACTAGTATATATTGGGAATACTATTGAATACGCTGTTTTTCAATTCCTTGACCATAACCCGCACAAAATTATACAGGATATTAATGAAGAATATCGGAATGAACAGTTTTTGCTACACCACCCAATAGCAGAGATGTTCGTCCACATATCAAGTTGACCGTCGCTCAATGAACAAAAAAAAAACTGATGGTTGTTGGTTCATACGGAAGAAAGTCATATGTATATAGGTATACTATTATATGTATTTTAAAATAAATTCATAATTTTCCCATAGATGACTTTAGCAATCTGTATCTTGCGCTGTATAAGTGCGATCATGTTACGCTAGATGGCGTTAGGAAGATATGATTTCGTACCCAAAACTTCCAAAATTCTGTATTATTGTAAGTGCGCGTTCAAGATGGACTTCAACGAAGAGAAAATATGTCCGATTTACTGTCTTTCTTCGATGAAGGCAAAAATGCAATACAAACGGCCAAAATGTGATTAATATTTATGAACCTGATACTGTAACAGCCAATCATTCGCAATGTTGCTTCAGTCGATTCCCTTCCGATACTTTTGATGTCAAAGATGCACTATGATCTGGAAGGACAATTGATAAAATAATAGAAATTGTTGAGTCCGTCAAGTCATTTAAGTACTGTTTCGATAGCCCTTGAGCTAAACATTACAAAAAAACCATTTGCAATTTCTAAAATAGGGCTGAATGCAAAAACAAGATCGTTGTGTGAGTGCCACTTGGGTTAATGGAAAACAAAACCGAGTGGACCGAAATTGTAACTACGAATCGCTGCTAAATCGCAAAAAAATCGACGGATGGTGACTGAACTAGACGAAACGTTACGACAACGTTAAGCGAAAACCGTTATGGTCGGCGTGGAACGGTGACCAAGCCTGTTGAGGCTCAAAAATGCTTTGCTGTGTGTTTGAGATTGGCAGAGAATCATCTACTATGAGCTGTTCTCCTACGGCAAAACAAACTATAGATTTTTGAAAGCTGCTCTTGAAGCAGAATTTTCATCAGCAAAATCATTCTCCATAGATAGTAGCAGGTTATAATCCCTTGGCATCAGATCGGGACCAAAAATGGATGCATAAGAACCTCGCAATTAGCGAGTCACTATCGAAGTGTGCAGTTTGGCGTTATTGATACAAATTGCTACTTTCAGACAGTCTAATTGCTAACAACACATTACCGAATTAAGAATTTGGCCGTACAGGAGCAGCCCACAATGGATGATTCTCTGCCCATACCGCCAAACGAACGAATCAAGGAATAACCAAATAACTACGAAACCTTATCTTCCTAACGCCATCTAGTGTTACTTGATCGCACTTATGCAACTTTAGATATACATTACTAAAGTCATCTACTGGAGAAATAATTGATTTCTTTTTCTATATCCAAAGGGTCTCCAAAGGTTCAAAATCTAAATTTTTCATTACATCTGCATGGGACATAAAGACTTGTAGTCATAGTGGCCGAACAATGTCAGATCGATTCAACAACAGCAAAATAAAAACAACAACAACAACAAAACAAAAACACACAGTTTGTTTACTATCTAGGAATATCTAGGAATTTGTAGATCTGTTTTTTTTTTTTTCTTTAATTTGTTAGTTTTTTGATTTTGTTTTCATTTTGCTAGGCGAGCCGCAAATAAGATTCTCTCAGATAAGAATCCTCTGTATTCTATTTTGGGCACACAAATTATTTTTCTTTCTTCATTATTTTTAGTTATTGCAGTTCTTTCCGTATTTATTCATTCACTCTGCACACACAGACTCACAGCTGTTGTCCTTTAAATTCGCATCAGTTATATGAGATTTCGAATGTCATTCCAGATCACGCAAATGACATCTTTTGTCACTTTTTTTTAAATTTTTTTTGATTGATTTATTATATTATTTCGATTTCACTGAAACTAAATATGATTTATTATTTTGTTTACTAGTCGCTTCCAATTTTATTGTTTATTTTCTCTTTCTTTTATTTTTCAATTAATTTTCGCCGATATTCGACAAGTTTACGATACAAAAGTTTATTTATTACTGATGTTTAGTTGATTTAATTGTCTGTTCAGTTGTCTCATCAGTAGTCTGGTTAAATTAGCCCATCCTATGCTCATAGCTTGACGTTGTGGTCGCCAATATCGTTTACATTCGATCTCCCTCGATGGCTAACTGAGAGAGAATGGGCTATATGAAATTTATTGCTCCCAGCATCATTATATTATGTAGGAAGTATCGATGGCAGTTTTTGCCAACTGAGTTTCTCATCCCAACAAAGTTTCTCATTCATTTATTGTGATATTCTCTCGTTTTCAATTTATACGATTTATTTGTTTTTCTAAGAGATAGCGTGGCGCCGTATTCTTAGTTTATTTGGCTCTGATTCTGAATTGAATTAAAAAGCTACATGACAGCATTCCATCACTTAATAAAGGTTTCAAAAAGGCAACAATTTCGGCAACAATAATTCCAACAAATGTTCAAAAAAAAAAAAAAAAAACAGCAATTAGAAAAATGTTGAAATTGAACAAATGAGCCGATATAGAACTAGTGCGTTTGATTTTTGAACTTTCTGTTGAACTTTTCCGGTCATTGTCTTCTTATCGCGACATCAAACAAATATATTTCTCACGCAATTTGTCCACGTAATGCCTTTCGTAGACTAGATCTTCATGTGAAAGCAACAAAATTGGAGACATTCATAAGATTTTCTAGGTCGCCAGTCCAACTGTACTGTCAACAATTCAGCATCGACGTAATCACGCACCTTCTTCCCACTATATTTCGACAAACTTGAGCTGGCACAGATAAAGAATCGCTAATAGCTGGTAACCACCACATTCAGTTGGTTTATAGTCATCTGTTCGTCGACTCGACGAACGGGACGCCCTGTTTAATGGGTATACTAATGACTTTTCAAATTATAATTTTACTTTGGCAGCACGGCACGAAATCAGAGCGTATAAAATGCAGAACCCGGTTTAAGATTCAAATGCGCTTTGGAAAAATGTTGTCATACATTTTTCAAAAAGATTTTACAAAATTCAGGAAAGGAAAGGAAAGGAAAGGAAAGGAAAGGAAAGGAAAGGAAAG